>JAQFXM010008400.1:0-10706 GCA_034693345.1 Entomobrya multifasciata | reverse complement strand
TTGTAAATAAAAGTAGTGCACACGCACTGAGATATGATAAAAGTATAATTGTGTAGTACTATATTTTATTGTGACATAATGTAAACCTACTATTATAGCATGAGACAATGGACCAAGTAACTGCACTTATGTAATATATATATTTAGTTCATTTTTATCTGATATTTTATACATAGTTTAGTTTTTACGCACAGGATGTGTATACACAAATAATAGCTCTTGGATTGGATATGAGGCCGAAGTGAGTGGTCGGGTAAATAAATGAGTGCCATCACAACTGCAAAAAACCTTTACGTCTTATGTAGAGTACACACATTCACTCAAGAGCAAATGGAGTGTTGTGGTAGATGGTGGTCATCACTAAAACTTGGATATGTTATGCTATTTGCCAGACAGACGGAGACTGGGCGACACCGTTTGTATCTGAGCATGAACGAAAGATAATAGTAGTATTTGTAGAAATACTTTTTGTAAAACTTGCAAAAATGCTTATTAACAAGTATTTGAACGGGCAAGACAACGTACAGAACTGTATAATTGACAAAAAATGGAAATAAAGTCGTAGTATTATTAGTATGCAGTGTTAACTCCACGACAAGTTTACAAAATATAGATGACATCATCAACAAAAGACACAGGCCTAGCGAAAAAATATACATAGCGGCTGTCGTGTGGAAGAGGATGGAATGGGAAAAGAGCTGCTGCATACATTTTTCAAGGGAAAATGCAACTGCTTATTATATATTCAGTAGCTCCATTGGATGGTGGCCCCAAAAAATCTCTCTCAGAATGGATGATGTGGTAGTAAGTAGGGAATATGTGTGCCTGTATGTATATTTATAGCGCCATGACTATTATTGTATGTTAATGCAGACATGTCCTTACACCAACAACCATATCAGTTTCTAAGTACTTTGCTGAAATGGAGCGTCTAACCGCTCGTTCTTCTTCTGATGTGAGCTTCTTTCCTAGATCCAAGCTAGGATAAACGGAGACAGAGGGCTAGAGGAGTCCGTACAAGGCAGCTATTATGTAAGAGAAGGAGGCTCACAAGAAAAGAGAGGGAGAAAGTGAAAAAGTTATTTTGCTGGGCTCCTTTTTCCTTTTAGTGTTTTTTAGGAATTGGATTTCCCTTTTCAGGATTGAAATGACGAGAACGTCTTTTTGGATAGGAACCAGTGACGTCAGACCTGTAGAAAAGGGAGAAGTGGTATAAAACTCTACATGTATATGACGTCAATCCTCTCTGGAAGCTTTCATTCCCAGTACTAGTTTACACAGTTTGTGTTGTATGTATGAGTGTAGCGAGTAGGCTGCTGTGAGAAAAACGAGGCCCTTAGCTGGTGAGGAGAGAAGCGGAGAGAGACAGCTTAAAACTATTCCATTTCACTTTTGCACACATTTTGCGAGGTATTAGAAAATGTGTATCTTGCTCTCTAGTCAACCTTAGCCGTTTGCGTAATCTCATCCTAAGTTTTTAGCTATCATATCATCTACCTAACCCTTTCCTCTTTTCTCAAACATTCATCATTTTCCTTTCTGTGCTGTTACTACCATAAATGGTAAATGGTTATGGTGGCTGGTGAAGGAGAAACCAATGAAGACGACAAACAACAAAATCGAACCCAGCACAGAATCGTTTCTATTAAGCTTATATATATTTATGTATGATATAGGTATATACACGATTCATTCTCAAATACACTCACTACTATAGTAACTAATGTATTTACTGAGGATTTCATATTACTTGATTGCATCTAAAGATTTATAACACACATACAAACGCAAGCTATGTACATTACGGTCGAGTCACTAATGATTCGATCCGAAAAAGAGGCTTTCCCTAAGTCATCAAATCAATTTTTGAGTTACATATATATATCTGTTATTATTGCCTAATGTTTCCCACTTTTATAATATATTTTGTGACTAGTATTATCTTGTTCATTTTCCAAAAGAAAAAAATATGGTATGATGTATGGATACCCATTATAATTACAAAGTATAAAGTGATATCATTAAAATGAAATTGTACAGAGAAAACTTTTAAAGTTGTCCATTGTACAGAAAAAAATTTCCAGCTCATTATAAGCTGGGTTACCAGGTAACGAATATATTTTTGTACATTTATTACTTTGATAGACATTATTTTTTCAGAGAGATAGAGTTAGCATTCAGTCAAACTTGTCAGACAATGTAACAACGTTAACCAATTTTTGGTTGGTTTAAGTGGAATTGGACAGTGGGGTGTGCTGTGTCCTTCAACACCTTTTGTCCTTTTGGGCTGATGTTTTTATTTTAATAGTATTTACGTTAATGTCAACAATTCAACTACATATGTATATTTATTACACGAATAGGCTTTCATTGTGCTTTCCAGCTTTGTGCAAAAATACGACAAATGATGAAAATACAAAAGGGGTTTAATATGAAATGTAAATACTACATGTGCTTCAACTTGCCTCTTTTAATTTTCACAGCTTTGTTTCTCACTATCTCTGCTTCAATCAAATGTGAGCGAAGCAGGGCAATGATATTGCGCTACCGTATTTGGCAGACATGACGCAAGTATTCATTTGTCGGGTTTCTGTTTTTGACAATGATTGTTCTAATTCCTAAGTTCTATCAACAAACCCAAGTACGTATTGTCTTAACCACGAACTCTTAAAAATTGTCTGTCTTGTACAAAAACATACATAAATGCAGCATCCTAAAAAGAGGCATAAAATCCACATCACAAAGTTGATTACTTGTGCATAAGTATAAAAACGACACCATTCATTTTATTTTCACATTAACGCATGTTATACTTACGGAGAAGCCCACGTAGAACATAAAATTTTATGAGATGGTGTTTCTTGAAAAAGGAAAATGATGGATTCTGTCTTTCTACTTTTAACTTTTGTTATTATCAACTACTCGTGTGTTTGCTACTTTGTATCATCGCCCACATGACAATTTTTCATGCAGTAGTTCATGCCTTCTCCAGTTTTTCCCATCCTTACTTTTAGCCTCTCTTGCCTTTCATTTTCTCCATATCTCTCTCAATGCATTTTATTTTCATTTCTGTTGGATGAATGCATAGAGACCCAAAAAAGAAAGGAATGAAGTGTGTGTATGTGAGAAAGTTTTTCATTTTGCAAGATGAAGTAGAAAGTCGTCTCCCTCTGCATCTTCAAGTCATCATCATCATCATCTCTGTAGTACCAGCAAAAGTGGTAGCAGGTTTTTTCTAGTTTACCATGCCAAAAAAGGAGAAGAAGGCTGACGACTAGTAGGACCACGACGACTGCGACTAAGGATGCTGGTGATGTTGATGAAAACGGCAAGAGAGAGGATGAGAGCGTCGAGAGCGCTTTCACTCACTCCTTCTTTTTCAATGGAATTCTTGGTTATGGTTCTTTTATAAGTGTACTTGCTTCTCCCCTTTTCTCGTCCAGTTCTTCTACTACACGCTTGCTACTATACTGCTTACTTACTACATCACAGTACTTTGCTGCTGTTTCTGCTGCTGCTGTTGTGTCTCTCCTCTTTTCACTCACAGATCGTTCCATTATTTCTTCATTCCTTTCCTTCTGGTATACGTTTTTACGTGTAACTTTGTCTCTCTTGTTCCTCTTTATATTATTATTCCTCTGTATTTTCTCTTTTCTATTTTGTGTGTGAGTGGAACAAGCTGCTGGTTTTTGGATGGTGCAAGCAAAGCCAAAAGAAGAAGAGTTGCACAAACTCTACTACCACGACTACTACTACCCTACCACCACTGACACCATCCATCCGCCGTGTTCACTTTCTCTCAAAATCTTTTTTTTTCGTCAATGCTCTTTACGAATATACACTCTCCCAGCGCACACGGCATATATGTATACTTGTATACATACTCACAAAACACAATTTTTTTCGTGAACAAGCAAGGCTCCATCCATCCAAATAGTGCTATTCTGTTACTTTTCAAGCCGCTTTCCCAGTGGAGCTTTAACTATGTGGCTACGTTGTTCGTCGTAAATGTAATGGCTAACTTGTGAGAGAAAGAGATACATGCAACTGTAGAAAGTCTAGAGTGGTGGGGGTAGCAATGGCAGTAGTTTGTGCCGTTTCTCTTGTTGGTTTCATTTTCTGGCTTATAGAGTGTTATCAAAAAAGTACCCGTAGTACTACTTCTCTACTACACATTGCCACACTACTTGTCCTTTTACTAGAGTAGCAGTTTAGATAGTCCTTTTTTCCCGATATCACTTGAGGCAGCAACGCAAGCAATAAATGAATCTATCTTTTTTACCATGTTTTACGGTCCTTCTGTGCTGCTAACTCTACTCTACTTACACCACCACTAAAAAATTCTCGCCATACGTTAGCTATGCTACCTAATCGTTTTGTTGAAAAAAAAGAAAGAAAAACATAATAATACAAAAGTCATTGGAAAAGCAAAATAAAAGGAAAGAGGAAGCAGAAGAAAAATTGAGAGAAATGGAAAATGAAAGTAGCAGGGGGCTATCTTTATTTTCATAACGAGATGCATAACATTATTTTATACAATCAGGAACTTCTTTTATGTTTGTGTTTATATTTTTGTTTGGTACATGCATATATACATGTCTCCCAATCTGTAAAGAATGTATGTACATACAACAGTGAAAGTTGTACGAACCAGAATATAATGAAGAACAATATTAAATGGATGCACATGAACAAACAATTTTTTCTCCCTTTTACGTACATACTCTTAGTTTAGTGAACTGACTGAGGCCATATTCCTTTCTAAATTGGCTTTGGTGTTTTGATTCCTGCTATCTCTCTACCAGACAACATACAGTGTAAATTTTTAATAAATTTTTGTGTCCTTTGGAAGAGATTTTTTAAGGAAAAAAATGGAATAATGTTTTCTATGCAAATGTACAACCAAACATGCTATCATTTCGAAACCATGCGGGATACAGACAGCAGGAGAGGCAAAAGATAAAGTAAAATCGATAAAACCTGCAATCGTTTTTCTAATATATCTGACAAATATCTTAAACACAACTGCTTTTATTTAAATACAAAACGTTTCACAACAAATAAAATCACCAAGTTTACTTCTGTAGACAAATTTCGAAAAAAAGTATTTAAAAAATTAGTTTTGATTTCTATGATTGTTCAATCGGGTCAATATAAAAGAGTCGAATAGGTGCTAGTGCATAACCACGTTAGAAGATTTTTATTTGTGGACTTTTGTTAGTCGGCCTAAAATTATTGTCGAAAATTTAAACGATGAAATCAGCATAGTAGCACTTTAAAAAATTGTTTTTGAAGAAAAATTGTAACCGAATTAAGTCCGGAAAAGTTAAATTTGATTTCAGCTTTCTGGTCATTAACATTAAACATAACATAATCTTACCCAAAATTGATAATGGTTTCAGTTCGTAAAAGACGTTCAACCGGTATTTATAGTCGACTATAAAATGTCAATTAAATTAGTAATCATATAGTTAATATAAATTAAAGTTACCTATTTAGCAATAGGTTTGTAAAATTCGACTAAATGATTTCAACTATGCAAAATTGATTCAGTCAAAGATCAAACCTTTACATGTCGTGTTAAATCATGTATCTATGTACAACACATATGCATATTTTATGATTGGTAAACAAGTTTTCATATTTTATTAATGCCAATATACATAGGTATAAAAAAGTTCAATTGCATTTCGTATTTACAAGTGTTCCTACGATTTCTTGCGTATTATCTCAGATCCTAATGGGAATGGTGAGCAGGCATTCTAAAATATTTTTCTGTGAAACATTTGGAAAAGTTGAAAGGCAGTAAGTGGGTGCGTGTTTCATTGAATAATAACAATAAAAGGGCGCTAGCTCGTACCACTCGACATGGTTGGCCTTGTATGAATCAGGTCGCGGTGTTCAAGTGTCTTGTGTCACGATGGTGATGTGGAGAGTTTCACTTTCTCTCTTCTAGAACAGTAGTTATAGCGGATTTTTTAGCAGGAAAATGAAGCCACCATCGTCATCAACCCTCCGGGATTTGAAGAGACAATGGAATGGAGAAGCATACTTACAAAAATACTATTTCCATATTCAAAAGACAATACTTGTGCGACTTATATTTATAAATATGCATAAGAGGAATTTTCTACCTACTTAAATAAGCAGATAAATGTACATCATGTTACTATTAAACTGCCACACAGAGTTGTCAGCATATTACAGCCACTCAACAATTTTTTGTCAAGCTTACACTAAGGTTTTTACATAATTTCAGTACTCGTTGAACTATCCACTTGAGCATAAATCTCACAAGTTTTCGATTGTCGTTTTCATTGCGTAACGATGAGAAATGACGTCAAGGTTGGAATTTGACTTTCACCAATGGAATAATAATTGGTACACTTTGCTTTTAGCTGACCAAAAAAATGGGGTTTCAAATGCTCCAAGACAACTCTGAACAAAATACACATGCAAAAGAAATCTTTTTTCTATGAAGTTCTTTGACCACATAGAGAGAAGTATATAAATGGATTTTGTACTATACAATACTACCGCAATGTAGTGCCACTTGGTTAACTCTCGTTCCTTCAACCCCAGCTGTTATGCATATAATTGAACTTCTATGGCGTTTCATAGGATGGTGCGTTTATTGATCCTTATCAACAAACAAAGTTCTATGGTGATTTGTACTTTTTTTTACACCACTTCTAAGAAATCTATTTCAAGCTCAAAGTATGAAAAGCTCTGCAGTAGCTGTTTCTTATTATATTGCAGAAATGTCATAGAAACTTAGTTTTACATAAAGTGAAAGTTGGAATGAAGAAATTAAATAGAAAATATTTCAGAATGATGATGGGTGCCCACGATAAAGTTGATTATTTGTCGTGTGCTATTATCATCATTACATGGTAAAATTGCAGCACTTTCACTAGAATGTGGTCTGGTTAGGATACTAATAGCATGTTTCACATCAAGAAACTATTTTTCGATGCTATCATGATAACGAATGTGAAAGACGACTTATTATTACTATAGAGGAAAAAGACAACAGTGGAAAATTTATTAAGACGTGTCATCACGAGAAGCAAGTAGAAATATGAGTACGAGGAGTAGAAGGATCGGAAATTGAAAGATAATTAGAGTAGAAGAGAGAAAGAGGCAGGGAGGGTGTATGCATTTTGGCTTGTCAAGATGAGAGAGATAGAGTTGTGATGTGAGAGAGAACAAAAGGGAAATGAGCTAGTTAGTAAAGAAGATATTATTATGATGATGATGGCTCTTTGCTTTGGTTGTCCAAAGAGAAAAGGGGAATAGGATGAACATCACACATCATCAGCCCACATTTAATCCTCCACTTGCTTTCTCTCTCTCTCTCACTCTCTTTCTGCTTGCATAATATAATCATAATAATACAATATATTGAACTTGCACTATTGTAATGAGTTATTCGAGCTATGAGCATATAGATATTGTCCGATAGTGTGATGTTTTTTTTTACGAATCTAGAACAATATCACCCACCCGTGCCCGCATAACTGAAATTCCAATGCAGTTTTCACATGACAATGTGAAAATTATGAAGGAAAAGTGTGTGGAAGTTGTATTTTTATATCAGCCTTGTTTGACAGACCCAAATCATTAGAGATCACTAGAAAGTACTACTACCACACTCATTATTATGCATGCTGGCAAAAAATAGATTACGTACGTTAGAAGAGATTAATCTTTTTAATTTCAACAAAAAAAAAATGCGGAAAAGAGCTCATTATGCTTATGCAGGAACATAGTACTTCGTTACGACCAAGTAAACTGGTAGCGATGACGATCGTGGTGGTATATGCGAATATACACCTACATATATATAATATAGTGTATAAATAAAGTGAGTTGGATTTTATAACACTTAAAGCAGTAACTGTGGTAGTAATAAAGGGATGATGAGGGTTTATGTGTGTGTAAAAATAATTTATTTCATCAAGCCTGCAAAAAGGTTATAATAAAACACTCATTACTGCCCCAAAATATCGTTAACTTTATACTGTTTATTATTATTTTAGATTTTGTCACTCCTCCCTGCTGTTTGTCATTTTTTGATACCGTTGCATGTTCTATTGTCGTAAAAGTTTTTATCACGAAATGCTATGATCATGAAACGTTTACTGAGCGTTGGTTGTGATATTAACGATGACAAGGAAAGCGTAAAAATCAGAGATAATTGTAAGCAGCTTATTGTTATGATTTTTTTTATGTCACGTAGGAATGCCACGAATAACAAGTATCAATCTAAATATTTATTTGTTTTACTTACCTTTCCTAAAGTGTTCTCGATGTTGAGTTTTGTAAGGAGGACTGCAGAGACTATGCAAACTGCAAAACGAAAGAGGGTTCACTTGGGTACATTCAAGAAATAATTGGCGTATTATCTTTTTATGTACGCATACTTTTATATCACGTCTGATAAAACTTAAAATTCACTTTGCAACAACTTGAACAAGTTTATCTAAACCAATTTCAGGTGTACAATAAACAGCCAATGAAATGAAGCACAATTTTTTTATTGATAGTTATTACCACAAAATAAAATCGAAGAAAAAATTATATGTTAAGTACTCGAGAATCGTCTGGATTTTTTTATTTAAAAAATCGTTATAGGAGAGGCAAGTTCACTGAGAATAAAATTAATAGGCCATCTTCTACAGCGGAAAGCGCGTTACATGAGAAATTGCTCTTACTCGTGAAAAAATGTTGTTGTTTACGATCGAACGTGAAAAACGAGTAGACGTTGTGGTAGAAGTAGTTGTATGCATTTAAAAAATTGGTATGACTTGGAGCAATGTTAGTGGCGCGGTGGTGGACGTCGTCAGGGCAGAAGTTGATTGATGAAACATCGCCAGGTACACAGAGTTCTCTGGTTTCTGACTGACTGATGAGTGAAAATCTGTTTTTGAGGAGGAAAAAGTAGAACCGTGTAGCCTGAGTGTTTACCACAAGCAGAGTGAGCGTGTGTGCTGTGTTCTGTATGTGCCAAATACCGTTGTTATCAGGTGTACTAATGTATATTCACATCGACAAGTCAAGCCAAACAGCAGTAGCAAGAAACGTTCATAAAGTTTAGTTTGGGTTTTCAGATTAGGATACTCTCATGGAAAGGAGGGAAGCAGACAAGGCAATCTTTATATGTACTCAAGTGAAAGCAAAGTTTCTACGCGTGTAGATCTGCGAGACAGTTATGTGTAGAAAGGAGGGGGGAGAGCGAGCGCACATTCATATACAATAAGCTACAACATCAGCAGCAGTAGCAGAAAGAGGTATTTAGTATAGCTGGTGGAGAGAAAGGGAATAGCACCAGCAAAAAAAAGATATTCTAAAGTGTACAAAGAGCATACATGCTGGGGATGGGATCTCGGAATATTCGGCTGAGCGAAGTGACACGCTTGCTTACTGCAGATTTCCTACATGAAAGACTCGTTTCCTTGCAAATATGCTGCTGCGCGAAAACTTCTTATTGATTTGCAGGCAGGCAGCCTAGCAGGGTTGAAGATGAGAAGGAAGAGTGAAAGAGATGCAGTACTACTTCCACCAGTACTTATATAGCTAAGTTAAGTAACAATACATACCAGCAAGACTACGGCTTTTTGTGTTTCCTCTATCCAGTCAAGCCCAATCTTTCTGTATTTTTTTTTGAAAGAAAAGAGACAACATTTAAAAGTGTATATGTAGTTTTATAACATGAACTATAGTGTTCAATCGGTAGGAAACTGGGAAAAGGAGCAAGAGCCTCAAGAACATTTTCTCCAATTTTTACCTTCGAAAATCGGAGTATTTGAGATTACATATCTCTGCAACCTACGTATCGGTTTTTTTTCATTTATCCAGCGATACTGTGTACATTACCTCTTTTATCCTAAAACAATTTTATATGCTGGTTGATTTAAAAGTATGCAACCAAATTTAATGTTATATAACGATTCGTAATGATGAACAAGATGCGATAGAACCACAATTTCTCAAATAGATGTCGAACTAAAACCAAGGACTGATTTTATAACGAAGACGCAAAAATTATGCAACGAGAAAACTTGCACGTGTAATATTGATCAAAGCTAAGTAGAATGCCGTTACAGTAAATTTCGTGTGATATACGCTTAACTTTAAGTATTAATTAATTGACAATTTTGTCATCTTGTGGTAAATCATCAATTTTGCCAACTATATGCATTGCTTGTAGCATGTAAATATTTTACGAAATGAAACAAATTAACCAAATTCCAACAAACAAATAAAATACCAGCTTTCTATCATCTATGTACATTTTACATGGTTTTAAGTTAGGCTCTTGGATATCTTGTACAAATAACTGGTCTGTATCCTGCTTAAATATAGGAATATTTCTTTGTTTCAAACCATTTGAAACAGCCTACAGACAGACATACACACATGCAGACTACACTTGTCATTTTGGTGTTTACGTTCCAGGTATTTTATCAGTACGTCGTGATATGAGAATTAAATAACTTTTACGGAAAAAATTATACGGCAATTACCTTACTTTTAATTCCCATCTTGTATTTATAAATACAAACCAAAATCCAATAGCTTTTGAAACGGGTCGGTATAATAGAGTCGACTTGTTGTTAGTGCATGGGGTTATTAGACGATTTTTACTTGTAGAATTTTATTAGTCGACCTAAAAATTATTGTCGAAATTATAGTGACGAAAT
>JAQFXM010008399.1:0-10706 GCA_034693345.1 Entomobrya multifasciata | reverse complement strand
CATCACTGAACTACTAGTCAACGGCAAATAAACTCCCTCCTTATCCCCCACCTCCAAAACTTCCCTCTTCATCCCCCCACCTCCCTCCATTTGGGGAGGGACGGTCTCCAGAAGGACGTGAATAATTTGAGGGATTCTAGTTTGATGATTTTTACAAGTTGTGATTTAACTGTGGAAGGGGCACTGAAGATTATCCAGTTTTTTGGAAGGGATCCGAGTGTCTGGGTGACGGATTTTTTGTGTTGGGAAGAACGGCCGAGATTTGCTGTTGTTCAGCTTGAAAGCAGGTGAATATGGAGTTGTAAATAATTAAACTTTAATTTTGTTTAAAGATGGGAAGGATAATTATTGAAAATCATGTGCAATTTTGCTGTTTTGAATATTTTAGAAAGAAGGCAGATATGAATAAACTTTAAGATTCTACATTGCTATAATTGTTATAGTGTTGCTAAAATTATTGGCGTTTCAGCATAAATATGTTAGGTTTTTGAACACTAATAAATTTTAAACAAAATTGGGGACCAATTAAAAGATATTATAATTGTACTTCCAATAATTATAAGGTTACAATTTCATGTTTACACGTGTTTTGTGCAATCGATACACATGTTTCTCAATTCATTATATATGCATTTGAAATACGATGACACCATAAGTAGTAAGTAGTCCAATCATCTGAAAAACAAATATTGAAATAAAGTTATGGAATTTCTTAGGTGTTTATTTTGATAATTATAATTCTGACTTACTGATCCAACAAAATTATAAGTGACAGTAAAAAACGGACAGGATAATCCAATTGGTTCGCAACAATCAACGTCATGTGAAAACACCAAAAGTAAATTCATTTCATTTAGGGGTAATCCAGGTTGCAAGCGCTTATATGTAATCCAACGTTTGCTGCACGATCGAACCTAACCAATTAATATAATTCGAATTTCAAATATGAGGAATATTAAACTTACTCCCTATAAATATGCTACGAACATATGTGCAATATGATTATACCCTCATAGGTAAATCAGAGCCAATAACCATGGCAACTCCAATCATTCCAGTATAAACGAGTGTGTATGCTAAGCCCACCGTTGTTTCATTCTCGTCTCTCAGGCTTCCAGGTAATTTAGCAAGCATTGTTAATACACAGACATACACTGTGAGAAGAGTTCCTCCAATCCACGAATTAGCATAATTCACTGTTTTCCGCAATTGGTCATATTCCTCTACAACACGTTGAACAGATGTACAATTTTGCCATATTCCTTCCCTTTCCACAAATGTTTCAAATTGTTTCCCCAAATGTTTCAGTTGGATGAAAACAAAGATTAACAGAAGTCTTGGCATTATGTACATTGCGCAACCTTGAATTAGAATTAATTCAAGAAATTTTGTTCCAATAATCATGACTTGCCTAAGCAATTCATTTTCTTGATCTTCAACAGTGTATTCCTTTATCCAATGCAAGGTTTTGCCAATAGATCCATTCAATAGAGTGTTAGGTACAACTGAAGATGCTAGTTGAAAACCATACATGCTAACAGTCAGAACAATGACAAGCGTTTTTACTGTTGCAGATGATACATATATTTTTGATGCATTTAGAAATTGTAGAATAGCTGGCTGCTGAAACCAAACCACGTTTGTTGCCACTATTGCCATCACACTTCCAGAAAGGCTCCCAACTGTTGCCAGAAGCTGGGAAATGTTTGAACCGGGATTAAAATATAATGAGAAGTTTGCAACGTAATAAGCCACAGTAGCAGCAATTACAAATATGTACACGACCCCACAGCCAAACTATAAACGTACAAATAATATTTAAAACTTTGTAAGATGTTGAATACATATTCAAATATGATTCAAATTTATATTCCTGCCTCTTGAAGTCGATTTGACACCAAAACATACTCTTCAGATTTTCGATCTATCTGGATCTTAAAGGGAACAAATAGCAGAAAATACATTATATTAAAATATGATTTTAGGTACGACTCCATTGGCTTGTATGTCATTCGGGCTTCGAGATCTCTTAGAAGCAACGCCCAATATTTTTGTTTCGAATTTGTGACCATTTTTTCAAATGAAATTAATTTGCAACGTCAGCTGCAAAATTTAGCAGCTACAGCTGGCTTTGGAATGAGGATTTAGGAAATTGAAAGTACCCTTTTTTATGTATTCTCAGAACAATCACTGAAATTATCCGTTACTGAAATTCGACATTTTGAATTATTTATTTAATGGGAATTTGAAGGTGTGGTTACATCAATTTTATTTTTGTTACACTAGCATTATGTGTCGTGTATGATATTATACAATATGCCAATGCATATAAATAGAGCTGGGAGTGTTCTTAAAGTATTAATTTTAATATACTTTTATGGATTGCAGTAGAAATTGCAATTAGTGAGAAAACTGACAACTATTTTAGAAGTACATATTTCAATGGCATGGTGTATAATTATAATCACCTGTAAATTACTAGAGTTTAATTAGTTAATGGCTTTTGAAGCAAATATGTAAAATGCTCGTAAAAATTCGGAATGAAACCTTCTATCATTAAAAATCTACATTTTAAATTTCTACTCGAAAAAATAATAACGATTAATAATTAGCTAAATCAACATATATAGCCACAAAGTGACAAGTCTCATTGACAATTTGTAAATCATTTCAAAACAAAATGAATACTAGCTCGGTAGAAACTTATTCTTCAATTTTTTGTGACAATTGGAAGTACATTCATTACTAATAAACGATTCTCAGATGCAATATTTGTCGTTGAAATTCAATCAATCATGGGAAAAGGATGAATACATTTGATGCAAAATAACCTCTAAGAAGTGACTAGTTGTGGTTTATTCTGCCTTAATTTATTCGTATTCGTAGTGTTTACTTTATATTTTTAATCATTATACTTTTTCACTAACTGACTGCCTAATAACCGCCGACTTCGCCCAATTGTGGTTCTATTTACGCACACGAAATAATCCAGAGAAGTTACTTTGATGACAACTACTTGTACTTAAGTGCATAATAATAAGCTCTGGAGCTGACCAATGCAAAAGTCTACAGAAGTCATAGGCGTCAAACGATCAATATGATTGACTGATCCAAAGTTAACTTGTAAAGGAGTCAATGAACGTACAAACCTTTTAATTTGTTTAACACTGGAACCTTTTGCGTAATAGTAGTCAGCTAAAAATCTGGTTTTAAGAAAACCCAATGTATCTTCTGACTCTGCGTTCAATCGACCAAATGCTCCAAATATAACCACAATTACTAATATCCCATCTATTAGTACACAAATGAAAAGATTTAGTTCTAACATGGAAAGATCTGAGCCATTGGCCAGTAATGCAAAAGCGCTGAGCACTGAAGCATATCCTGAAAACGCCAAGAAGGCAACTATTGCAACGTCTTGTTGTATTTGGTTGTAGTATCGCGTTAAGATTTGCAGTTGTCTGTACACTTGCAACAAACGCATGACCTTTAAACCAGTATTTCTCTGTCGTGCTAAAAGCTGACACTGCTTTCGAAATCCTAGAAGATACTGAGTAACGCTACAGCATTGTACGTAGCTCAATTGTACAACATAAAACATGTAGCCACCTGTGTTATTGATCAACGAAATAAATTCGATTGTACAAACTAAGCTCATCAAAATAGTTGAAGTTAGCGACAGTTCCGCCCCGAATGATCCTTGATTTTTCTCTTGGTTTGAGCATTCGTTAAGTAGAAAGACTCCAGGACTAAATGAAATGCAGGGATTAAACCAGATGCGAAGACAAAAGCTTGTTATTGCCAAAGGTCCAGTTGTTATGGAAATTTGTTGCAACATTGTTATCATCTGTTTCTCATTTTTTGTCAAGGGAAGTTTCAAATTTGTGTCTATAATTTAGTCAAACATTTGAAAAATATCTGAAAGATTCACTTTTAAATATGCTCGACTTACCAGTTGTAGACTTTATATGGTTATTTTCGAATTTAACAAACAAGTTAAACAGCTCAATGACCATGTTCTTTCGCTTTAAGTAAAAGAAGTTTCCTATAACAAATATGGTATTGCTGGCAGCGTAAATCATACCTTCAAAGGTTACAAAAATGGGTACATTTTTTCGCAACAGCCAAAGTTGAAACCACACGAGAGTAGCAATACAAAGAAGCAATAAAGTAGTAATTTGTGTTGCTAAGATATTTTTACTACTTGCTAAAATCAGAGTCCCTCTTTTCTCGTCAAAACTGAAGGGAAATGGACCGTTTATTTTGAGCACTTTTAAATGTGCTAAAATATTAGACAGCAGTCCTTCAGTGAGTAACATTTTTAGAAGGTTCGAGAGAGTGTTTGAATGTTTCGACTATTAAATTGACATTGCGGCAACTTTCAAAATACTCAAATGGCTGGAATATCTTGTAAGCCGAATTCAATAATTTGTCTCGTAATAATTTATAAATTCTAATGGAAAAATCAATGTATAAGACGAATGATCGTCCAAAATAAATAATTTGAGGACAAAAAATGCCAAGTGGGTAATGGATAAAAAATCCATTAGCGGCAGGACGAGTATAGCTGCCGATAAATGTCTAAATTTCAATAAAAACTTAAGAACCAAAAGCGAAGAAAAAATAGCGCCATAAGCGAGTGATAATTAATGTAAAAAGTTTTCTGTTTTTTTTCCAGAGTAGCTAGTAAGTATAATATTTTTTATGCAAAACATTACAGCGTAACTCTTAGTTTGGATTCCCATTTTCTTATACAATAAGATCTGGAATACGACTGAAGCTTAACCATTTGTAAATAAAATATTCTTCTAAAGCAGAGTGTACACGGTTATAATTTGAGACAAAAATAGCCTAGTGCTGTACGTAGCCATGTGAGAAACTGATACGTCTTTTTAATAGACCGAAAAGTGAGCTTGTATTATAAAGTTAATAATTCATTTTAAGCGCATTATGTGATACTTAAACTTTGTCCTTCTATTGGATTGAATTTTCCCATCTAATTTTCGAAAGTGGTTTATATCATCGTTGCCGAATATATTATCCATATGGATTTACTTTTAAAAAATATTCATTTTAGTTATATGATGGAGCGTCTTGTAATAAAAATAGGCTGTTAGGCTGATCAAGAATAGCACTATTATATATCTGCGGAGCTTACATGACATCAATTGCTGCGACAGCATTCTGTTTGTGTAATTATATTGAAACAACTAAAAGAACTGTTGCCTTGGGTTTTGGATGGATGATAAATTTAAAATGTTCTCGATAAATTGAAGTCCAAATAGATTGTCTAAACGATTGCACTCTTGCATAAAAAATCACGCTAGTTATGTTTATGATTAAGCTACCCGGGGTAATATCAGATATAAAGTATTAAACTTTCATTTTAGCCCCGACTTCACAGCCGTCTCATAAATCTGAAGTAAAAGTATACTTACTCTGTAGTTTTCTGTTGGCATAATACCTTGCAGCAGCGCAACTTAGACTGTGCACACGGTATCATGTATCAGCAGCCTGTCACCTGCAGGTTATGTAGGCGTAGATTTTACTAACGAGGCAAATTCCCCAGCTTTTACACTCAGATTTGCCTGATATTTTGGCTAAAGTAACATTCTTATATAAGATAATTATTCCCCAAACCATTGGGCTCCATGGCCAATCTTTCCTGTAATATCCCAATATCAATTTTGCTCTTACTGCCACCTTTCTCCCACATGTCTGATTTACTAACTGCTCGTTAAGGTGTTTTATAACTTTTTGTACAATTGTTTTGTATTTTTTACATTTATATGAATATTATAGTCTTCAAAAAATATTTTAAACACAGAAGTTTTATTGGTAAAAAGTTTTTGAACTATTCGCATGTATATATGTATATTTAAACATATGGATGCATTTTTATTGAACAGTTCCATATAGTTCGCTGTATTGCAATAAGAACCTACGAAGGAAGTGTTAAAAAGCATATTTGTAATAGATAAAATTTGCCTTAAGGTCCTGCTACTGAATTTTTAAACATCATTGTCTGCTCATATAAACTGGCCGGATGAGCATTAAAAGTAGTGTTTACCTAATTCAAGAACTTCTTTAATGTGAAGTTCTTGAAGTGTAATTCAAGAACTTTACACACACAAAACTTAAAAACGTCTACAATGTTTTAAAGATTACAATATTCGTTAAAATGTAGAAAACTTACGAATAATTACACCAAAAGTTACATGAAAACTATAACGAGCAGTTAGTAGATCAGACATGTGGGAGAAAGGTGCCCGTACGAGCAAAATTGAAATTGAGATATTTCAGAAAAGAGTGGCCATGGAGCCCAATGGTTTGGGAAATAATTATCTCATATTAGTATGTTACTTTGGCCAAAATATCAGGCAAATCTGAGTGTACAAGTTGGGGTACATGCCTCGTTAGCCGACATACACTTGACCTCTTCGCTTTTACCAAAGTCGGCGAATATTACATTCTCTTCAAAATATGACAAATGCAGATATGAGTGGGAAAATGTAATTGTAGAGTCTTGTAGCCGTACAAAGTTGATTAATTATCATCCAGTGTTTCGTGCAACAATACAAAGAAGCAGTCAGAAATATATAAATCAGTTTCAAGACAGTCGATTTGTAATAACCCGAGAGCAACTAAGATTTATAAGCTGTCACAAAGTACAAGTACATTGGACAAACCAGTTAAGAGAATTATTTTCTCCTTTTGATTTTCCGACGTGGTCCCTAATATTGACATTGTGCATTTGCATATCTTGGATTGTTAAATTATCAAAAGAACTAAGCACTAAACGAAGAAGTATAACATTTTATGAAATAAATTTTTCCATGGTTTTATCTATTCTGGATCAATCGATAAGCATTTTCAGCAATACTGGGAAAGCAACGAAAAAGGCATTTTTTTTGTCTCTTCTTTGTTCCAATTAGCTGGCTGTATTTGAGCATATTTTATAAAGGCGAAAATATGACCAAATTAACTGCACAACTCCCGTTAGTCAAGTTCGACACATTTAAAAAGCTTGAAGAACATCAATTTACTACTTTCACTCGAAGGATAAACTTGGAAACTGACCAATATGCAGAATTTTTTAACATTAGTAAACTTCGTAAGCTTCACAACAAATATGGCACAGTAAGCACGCATGAAAAGCTTCCGGTAGTTTCGGAGTTATGGTACGTCTTAACAAGGTGGATAAGCCCTTATGGTCGCTTAAATTACAGTTTAACTGTTTTGAAGGAACAAATATCCAAGCAAATGTGGAAATTCATCAATAACTCTGAAATGTTACCTGACTACGGACATGGATTTTGGGAAAACACTTCCATAATTTTAATTAATCATATGAACAAATGCAACAAATCTGCAATTATACTAGAAAGGCAACAGGCCATTAAACTTCAAGCAATTCAAAAGTTGATGGGAAAACCTAGCTTTCCTGGCAAGGATGAAATTCTTAATACATTTTGGGGATATAAGTTTGATACCTATTTTCCACCAAATTTAATTTTTCGAGTAAGATATCTTTTTGAGGCTGGTTTGTTTGAATGGTGGCAAAAGTATTTTGACTACGCGTTTATTTTAAAGCTAAACGTTAATGGTGATAGGCTAATATCTACAAATATTCAGAATGCAACATCAACAATCGGTGGTAGTGGTGGGAAAACGGCAGTAGCAATTCTGACTCTAATACCAGGCGTAGGTCTGCTTATCTCTTTAACTGTTTTCATTTTCGCAGAAAATATTTCACGCATCAGATCGGCACTTCATAAAAAAATTATAAAATTCGTTAAAACAGCTTTTACCACAGATATCAAACTACAAGAACATGTATACAAATTTGTACATAGATTAGTAGTGAAACATGAAACATGTAATGTCAATAAATAAACGACCACGAGGTCATGACTAACGTTGTATGCAATTATTATACAAATTAAATCATACAACAAATTGTCCTGCACAAATATTTTAAGTATGCATCATTTTGGTTTAATTTAAAATTGAAATTATCATTTTTGATAGTTTAGACGCAATTTTACTTTTAAAATTATAAAAAAAACTAGCACGAAATCGAACAAAAATGATGACCGTGTTACAGTTTTATTTACAACTTAAAACAACAAATTCAAACTTTTAAAATATCAAACCAGACCACCAAAACTACTTAAGAATTCACATTCAAGCATAAAATTTCCTTTTCATCTGCTCCCTCCACACTTTTTAATGGGCCAATAACTAGTCTTTTCTCCCTCTTCAAATTCGTCTGCATTTCCAACAGCCTTGGACTCATTTGAAACTTCTTTTCTTTAACCTTAATTGTCTTCATTTGACTCATTTTTCTCTCATTGCCTTTTTTTTGCACCTTCGCCAGCTGTCCATTAACCCACTAAAAATATTCTAAGCTTCTTACCATCTTCTTTGCTTTCACCACCATCATCTCCATATCCACCTCCTTCTCATGCTTCCACTCCATATGGCCCAACCAACACTCCCTAGTCTTAATCCTCCCATTTCCTCCCCCATAAGCCTTTCCTCCTTTTTCACAAATCTCACACCTCCACTCCTCCTCCGCCACCCCGTGCCACTTTCTGAAATGCCAGATAAATCCCTCAAAAGCCCCACAAATCTCACAAATCCCCCATCCTGCTATATTCTCTATAGCCCACTGTCCTCCTCCTCTTCAATGCCATCTTCTCCTCCGGTCCCGTTGTAACGCCCTCCTCCAACCCTCATACTCCTTCCCCATCCAATGGTCACCGTCCTACTCCACATCCAATTCCCTCCATCCTACTCCTTGTCATCTTCTATTCCATCATGCTCCGTCCTCCAATGCACCTCCATCTCCTCTCGACTCAACATGACCACTCAGCTTTAGTGTTCTGAAGCGTCGAAATACGTTTTATCACTAAATTGGCATTTTTTCTTGATTTTGATCAATTTTGATGCTTCAGAACACCAAATTGTACATTTGATCTGATAGGAACGGGATAATGTTGAGTCTAATTTTAACAAATTATGATTTGAGTTTTTGATCCCGGTAGAATAGAATGTACTTTTTTGAAGCATATTGTAAAAACAGTTTATTATAATTTTACTTTTGATCTGATTGGAACGGGATAATGTTGAGTCTAATATTAACAAATTTTGATTTGTTTTTTTGATCCCGGTAGAATAGAATGTATTTTTTGACGCGTTCTGAAAATATACCCCTTTTATCATAATCATTTATAATAAATAAATACAAAAATTGTGTTTATATTATTGCATATAATACTAATCGTTGTTTCAATCGAGTAGCATCTTTCATTGTTGGATTTGGTAAAAAAAACTCTAACATATTATATGTATCTGACTTCAACTTTATATCATTCCAGACAAGATTGACTGCATATAATGAAAAGAAAGCAAGGAACCTCTATCATCAGGTTTCCAAACAAAAACTACGAAACGGATGCTGCTATTCACCAATGCCATCAATATATGATGGAGGCTGTTTGCCAAGAAAAAAGAGCAACAGCGTTCTGGCTTTCAGTCGCGAACAACAGTTGGTGAAGAAAAGTTGTATTTCTCAGTTGCTTGTTGAATATTAAAAGGCAAAAGTATTGTATATAATGCTTTTACTTTTACGGGTATCAAGTTGCCCCAAGCAACTGACTAGCTAGTGGAATTCTGTACTTGAAGCTTACGTCCTGGAATCGCTGAGGCTAATTTGACAATGGATATATTCCATAATTTTACCAACATCACAACAGAGAACGATTTTCTTAACTTGTCATCAAAATACAAATTTGCACCAGACAATAAATCAAAATTGTATGAAATTCAGAGTTGGTGTGTTGGTTTACTATATATAGCGTACAGTGCAATATGTGCTTTGGCACTCCTTGGAAATCTTATTGCTTTGTGGCTTGTTTTGGTAAGTTTCCATATAATAAAATCGATCAATGTGATAATTTTATTGACTTTTTTGATAAATCACTGATCTAATTATTTATAGCCATCAAAACGAATGTGGACTCTGTCCAACTTCTTCATTGCAAACTTAGCATTAGCCGACCTGATTATTGCAGTTTTCGCTATTCCGTTCCATTTTCAAGCTGCTTTGAAACAACGTTGGGATTGACCTGAGTTAATGTGCTCTATTTGTCCATTTGTACAGGTAGATAAATATCTTCTAAATATACATTATATAAACAATATTTTATAATAGTTCTTCTAATTATCTCTAATTGGAATAAAAACAGGCTCTGAGCGTTGACGTAAGCGTACTAACTTTATCAGCTATAGCAGTGCACAGATACAAAGCTGTAATGAGCCCATTACAAGTTTCATCATCAAAACAAAAAGATATTCTGACAATTGCATTGATTTGGATTCTCTATTTTCTTCATTCTATTCCTATGTTTATGGACTTTGAGTAAGCTTAAGCATTTATTAAGTACCAGAATGGTACTTTATAAGAATACTTGATGATAAGGGGATGAAAAGTCTGTCTGAGTGTCTGTCTGTCTGTCTGTACGTCTGTCGGTTGGTCCTCTAGCGTCCAAACTCCTTGACCAATTGAAATGAAACTTGGTATATATAATCACATGGTCAATGGGAAGGTTGGTATTGATTTTTGGCCAAATCGGTCCAACGGTTTCGGAGTAACGGCCAATTAACGGTCCCATGCTTTTTAAATAGGCAAAAAATATTAT
>JAQFXM010008398.1:0-10706 GCA_034693345.1 Entomobrya multifasciata | reverse complement strand
TTTATTTTCACAAGTGATATGAGATCAACTGCTTGGTTGCTTTCACCACACCGCTGCACTTAAGGAGAAAAAAGTTTGTTCATGTTGCTAGTGCATAGTGCGGTGGTGGTGCAGCCACTCTGTTGCTGTTTTGCAGGTAGTGTGTGTGTAACATTCAAAGATGATAATGTTGATGTTGAAAAAGCGGTAATAACGTTGATGTCGATGCAGAAAAAAGGTTTTTGATGTCTGGAGATATTTTAGAAAATAAAATGGAAATGCATGATGAACAAGATGTATTCTTTGTGCTATGCTGGCTTCATTGAACAACGGAGCGAGTAGAGCGGCAAAAGTTTTGATCAATGGAAAGGTATGAGAAAGTTGAACTTCTAAGAAGGCTGGTTGTCATGGTTGGTGTTTTGATTTGCTTGTTTTTTGGTCGTGAGCTTGGCTCCAAAGTTGTTGAAATCTTGAATTCCCACATTGCCAATTCTCGTTTTGATAGCAAAACAAAAAGAGAGATGTAGAAATGAATTGGAAAGCAGAACATGCATACATACTTGAAACAAATTGACCATTCTGTAATGTGAAAAATATATTATTTGCATATTCTAAGAACAACTTATCGAACAAATATAGAACCAAGTGTGAAATGAGCCATTGAAGTTTAAGTAGCATATCCACATATCATTGAATAATCTATTGTTCCGAATATATTTCCAATACAAATATTTATCGCTAAAACCGTTGTACTCTTACACTTTTGCTCTAAATTTATACACAAACTGTTTATTATCAAGGAAATGAGTGGTTTATAAAATTCTTAGCAATGACAAATTCATTCTTTTTAGATAACAGTCTAACCAAACACAACACATACGGTTTTTTCCTTTTAGACAATCATGCTGTGGCTCTACCTTTACAATAAGTGCAGTCTTATAGTAGATAAGCTAGTAGCCTTCAAGTGAAATTTCATAGCATACTAATTATTACGTTCACGTTCCCTTGAGGCTGGCTGGTATACTTAAATATATTTTATTGCAGTTCTGTTTCGCCTGCAATTTATATTGCCAGCTCATCATCATGGGCGTTATAGTGACTTACTTTTTTATCATCATTTCATCAAGACACATTAAGCAGTATATTGTTAATTTTTTCAAGAATGCATATAAAAGGAAGATTTTCCACCTGGAGCAAATTTTCATTTGACGCAACAAAAGAAAGCAGAAAAATCTCTAGCCTGAACAAAATGAAAATGAAGATACAAAAATCGACAATGGGTACAAATGAAGGAAATTACAAAGATTTAATATTCCTTTCCCACCATTTTACATGTGCTGCATATAGAAATATTTATCATTGCAAAATGTAGTTTCTTGTACAATATTAAATGAATTACAATGAAACTTCAATAAAAGAGCACAAAACGCTCTTTGCAATCAAATTTCAATATTTTACAAATAGGAACTACGTTACAAGAAATCTTTTATTGTGAATTACCCCGTTTTGTATTTGGCCCAATGATTACTTTTGTCCAACCTCCACTGTATATTACACAGTTACAAAAGAAATGAATAAAATACGACACAAGGCTATCTTATGAACAAACATTATTATTGTGGAAGATTGAGAAACTTGAGACGTGTCTGGAGAGAAAATAACTATTTTTGCTTGAGGTTCATCCTTTTGCTGATTATCTTTATGACGAAGCAGTAGTTAATAGTTTTGGTTATCCGAAAAGGGAAAAGAAGAGAAAATTTGCGAAATATTGTACAGGTTTGTTTTGGGAATGACGCCTTTGGCAAAACGGTAGTTTTTGTGGTATTGCGAATGGCAAGGCATAGGTTCTTTTCAGACTATTTACTTTTGTATGCTGTATTGTGGAAGAAGCAAGCAAAGCAAAAAAATAAATATTACAAAGCGAAAAGAAATAATGACACAAAGTAGACCAAAAATATAAAGATGATGATGAAGACCGAGAAAGAAGAAGACGCAACGCAAGATAATTATGGTTTTGTTCAGAAAACGTAACGTAACGTAACGTAAGCATCAGAAGATTCTCAACTAAATTCTGTTGACTCAGGAGTCAGCAAAATATTTTTTCTCTGGGGAAAAAGTAAACCACACACACGCAAAAACGTTTTGGGAATATGTGTATCTTTAAGACTTGTTGGGTTTTGGGGGTTTTGGGTGGATCGAGGTGGTTTTGGTAGAAAAATTCTGCTTTTCATTTCCCTTGCAGAAATATTTTGGTGAAGTAGGTTAATAAACAAAAAAAATACTATTTTTTCTACCTAAGTGTTTATTTTGGTTATCGTGGTTTGGTTTAGTCTTTGTACAGGATTGGATTGAATGTAAGGTCAAGTATGAGTACACCTTTGAAACTTCAATTCCTGCGCATCGTTTAACTTATTATTTTCATTCCACACAAATCACTAAAGGGGCCTAACAGGATTATATTGTTGCATGGGGAATTGTTAACTTTTTCTTTATTCATCTTCTATGAATTGTTTTGAAGCGCGTCATTTTGATCATTTTACCTATTAAACTTATATCCCCATAACAACTGTATTTGTTCTACTTATACATATTTTTGGCCTTTTAGGCTTTATGCATGACATGTTGATATTCTCCGTTTTAAAACATTTCTCCTTCCAAAACATTATTATTTCATTGTTTATTTTTAAAATAGCCTGGAAAGAGATACGCAGTAACGTGCCGTTTTTACTTTATGGCTTTTGTTTGCTGTTCATTTTCTGCTGTTTTGCAAGTCATTCCAAATTCAACACAAGTGATGATATTCTTTTGAAAACCATTATGTACAGAGGACATCTATGACATGCCTTGCATGGTATGCTTATATAAATAGCGAGGCCAGGAAAATTGTGTCTATATTATTATCGTCCTGCGAGGTTGTAAGGTTATAATAACAATGAAGGTGATGATGATACTAGCAGTTGGATACTTCTAATAATCTCTGTTTGTTCAGCATCCCTACAACAAAAGAGAACAAAAGTGAAAACACTGGAAAAGCGAGATGACTGAAAACTAAATATTATGTGACTGTCTATGTAAATTAATCAAACAAAAGAATACAAACTGAGATAAAGACTATGTTGGTCTGTTCATTTTCATATAAAATATTAACTTATTTTAAAAGGATCACTGGATCAACGAAAAGCACAAAATGCATACAGTGGATTTACCAAAAAAAATTGGAAATGCAAACAATAAAGGATAAAAACTGTGAAAAATGGGGATGATTTCGCGTATGATGGGATTAATAGCGTATATTCATGCATACACATTCAGGTCTGGGTCCTTTTTTAGTATTTCAGCATAAATCATGTTTTTTTTCACTCTCTCAAAATATGGAACGATTCCTTGGAAAATGTAGACCAACCAAAGAAGAGAGAGAGAGAGTAGATCACCATTTTATTATAAAAACGTGCCATATTTCACAATTCACACATATTTCCATAATCCAAGTAAACGATGGAAAGCTGTAGGAACGAGTGAGTGGGAATTGAAGTATTATGTTATGCCCCAACATAGGATCGGATGCATAGTCTACCGTAAACCACATTTAATCAAGTTCCATTTCCCTACAAATGTTCCCAGAATAATCCGATTCACCTTCCAGAAAAATATACTCTAGCTGCTCTTCTCTACTTTCCACACACTAAAATAGGTAGAAAAGGACAGAATAATTTTGACCTAAAGTTGTAATCAATGTTTGAAGATAGAATAAGAAGAGAAAAACGAAATGTTTTAGTTTCGCTTCAGAACAACCAGAAAATTTACTCTTTGAGTCCCTTAACAATGTTTCAGGGAATCCCGTATACCTAAGAACAAGCTGCTGGTCTACAGGAGAATCATAGTTAAAACCTTGCAAAGCTGTAGATTGATACCTTTTTTGTTAGAGAGGAAACATTGGAACACTGGAAATATATATTCAAACATATGGCTAGACAGCAATGTGAGAGATAAATATACAGATAGAGAAAAGAGCGAGAAAAAAGCTGAAGCTACTCTCTCTTTCCATCTAGTATTCTCATTCGTGCTCTAATCTCGGAGAAAAACACAGTTTTCTACACCTGTTACATTTGCACTGTTGATACAGCTTATTTGCTGCTACTTTCTCTCTTCAATTTCTATTCAGTAAAATAGTGAGAGTGAGAACCTGAAAAACCTAAGCTGAAAGGATGTAGCGTAACACAAAAAAGGAAATCCTTCTGGGAAACTAAACCAAGGCAAGGAACTGGTTTTTTTTTCTGGAGGATAGATGAATAGCTTGGTTTGTTTTCTAGTTTTCTATAGAAAAAATAGGTACTTAAGATAGCAGAGAAGGTTCCTTATTGTAATCTTTTTTTTTTGTCTGCTGTATACTGTGTATACTATGTATGTGAGGAATGAAGTGAAGTATCGCTTCAAATATATAACCTTGTATATGAATACCTAAGAAAAAAATACCTTTTTCACAAGAAATTATGAACGTTTCGAGTGAGAATTTCGGTGTATTTTGGAGAGAAAAAAAGGAAAATGAGAGTGTGAAAAATGGAGATGAATAGAGGAACGTTCGTAGACAAGAAGCTCTTTAGAAAACACAAAATTATAGCTTTACTACCTATGTTGCCATGTATGTACATTGTTTATAGGTATGTATAGAGTATATAGTGGCATGACGTGTTCTCTGACGATAATGATGAGCATCCCGCAGAGATGTGCTTTTCTTCTTGAACACCCATCCATTAGCTTCTCTCCATCCTCCTTACCGTCATCTTCACCACTGTCGCCTTTTTTACTCCCCGTGGGCTTTTTCCGGCTTGCTACTTGGTTTGTCTTGTGCTAAAACGCCTTTTTCTTTCATGATGATATGAATGAATGGTTGTATAGATTTTGTCGCCTTGCAAGCTTGCCTTTTGCAAAAAAAGAAAGTAACAAAAGTGACGTTACATACATTACACAGGACACTCTCTCTCACAACTACTACAAGACTTTATTTCACACACACACACTATACTACCATCGCCACTACCACTCTTACACAGTCCACTAGAGAGAAAACTGTTAACCCTGAAGGAGAAAAATAAAAGTAACACAGTTTTTTTCTCGGTAAGTCTGTCCAAGAAAACAAACTGATGTCTTCATATCTCCATCTATCTGTGGCTTTCGCTTGGCTTCGCTTTTCCGTATAGTATGGTGATAGTAGTGGGGTGATGGTGATGGGATATATTATAACTTGTCATGTTGGTCATACATCATATTTTTTACTCAAGTGCAAGTAAAATGGTCTTTTATGGATATGCGACTTATGTACAGGAAAACCTCTGTATAATAACTTGCTAGAAAGAAATATTCGTAGGCTATTTTCCAACTTGGGTTTTTATATGGGTGCAGGGTTTTAGAGATTTTAGTGTAATTTTATATTTTATCAATAATCTCGAGGAAAAAAAATCCTTCGATAGGATAGTCAGAAAAGATACATGGTGAGCAGATCAGGAATAGCTGAAGAGATAAAAAGAACTTTGGGATCCACTAATAAAAAAGGTATTCCAACTTGTTCAACAATAACAGCAGGAAATGAAAGGAAAAAAGGTAAGTACCATTTACTTTTGTGACAATTGACATTTATGATATTATGGTAGTGTGCATGGGGTACATGGGCATGGCGTTTTATTCAGAAAAAAATGTCAGAGAAAAAAGTGAAGATTTCCCATCATGTCATTTTACTCGGCCTTGTTCCATTTTTTCCCTTACTTGCCATTTTGGGAGAGAGAGAAAAAGATCAAAAGGTACAAAAAATAGTTTTCTTAGGAAAATAAAAATAATGGTATGGTACGGTGGTAGGTAGGTGGATAGCGGGGTATATGCCATGCTAAGGTGCAGGTGAAAATTGTTTGAGATTTTTTTTTGTGTGAAGGAAAAGAAACAAAATGGGAAATCGGTGTGCAATTTTTGGTATGCGATGTTGGTTGAGATAAAAAGATTGAAAATAAGATTTGGTGACGATGGGATGGATGCTTGAAAGGCATGTTATCTTTTCATATCAAATATTCGGGGGGATTTTTTTCCTTGTGTGTGGATGAATAAGATGGGATGAAATGTCGCAGAAAAATAGAAGGAAAATCGGTTTTTTTTTCTCTTTTTGAACAAAAAAATAGATTTTTGTAGTTTTTTATTCTTTCTTTGGATCTTCACACTAAATTAATATTATTGCAAAACGGGTAGCTCAAGTGGAGAGAGAGAGAGAGAGAGAAATAGCGTTTCTTCAAAATGTTTTACTTTACTTTTTAGCAAAAGAATTGAGGGAAAATGGTGCATAGATGGTTCAACATTCTTTTTGCTGTTGATGCCATGTTTCTTTTTGCTTTGATCACATTATATCAGACAAGCTAAATTTTTTGGTAAAACGTGTGCATATTTTTTAGGAAGAAGGATATGTTGAGTTTTTTTTAGAAATGTGGAATATTTACTTTGAGTTTAAAGCGAATTTATTATCATTTGTTGTAAAAATAGAGTAGAATGCGAACATATGTAACACTAATACGCGTGTAGGATTTTTGTGGTTGAAATGTATGATTTAAAAAAATCTCTGTCTTACTAAAGTACAATTAGGTTAAAAGACAATTCGTGGAGATAATTCGTTATCTGAATCGTAAGTACTATAAAATACAACTTCTATCCAATCTACCATACCAAAAAATATTCAGAAAATTAAAATGCTTTGTTATCGGCGTTGAAATTAGTTTTATTCCAGATTTATTTTTTCGCAGTGTCACATATAAAATGGTGTGAACATCTAAATCCTTTCGTGTCGTGGAGTAGTATAATTTTACTGTTAATCGATCACTAATTTACAAATGAATGAAAACAATCGATGTTCAAGGCCTAACTGTCCCGTTAACGTAAACAAGAGTTGGTAAAGAGAAATTTATTAGCGGTGAAGGTGAACGGTATATAGATAGCTAAATTGGTGAAATACAAGTATACCGTTATGTGCAATGTTCAATTATTTTAGACACAAACAAAAATAAAACTGCTACCTTTTAAACTACAAACGCTTTTATTTCAAAGTAATACTAACAAAATGCGTCATCATATGCACTACTTTCACTTTTTATTCTGCGATGGGCCTGTGTACTTACTTAATTTTATTGATGTAAAAAATAGAGCATTGTTATCAAAACAAAATGGTTTACATATTATACTATTAAACATTACTCTAACACTTAAATAACTTTTAAAAGTTTTCTACGCAGTTGTATTTTTTATCGGGTTTCCTACTTTTAGCATTTTATCATGCTCTCATGGCTTAGCTTGGTTTTTATTTAACTTGAGTTAAAAGTTTACCCAAATTGACGCATGCAGAATGGATTACGCTTTATTTTCATGAGTACTTCAATTCGCTAACTTTTTTAGAGTGTCGATCTTTCAATTTCAAACTACGGTAATAAACATTTTAGCTCTTATTAAATTATATGATATGGGTTATCTTGTTCTTCTTTTTATCTGTCAGTTGAGAGTTGAGCAAAAAAGCTTGGTTCTTTAATGGGTTGCAGTAGAATAAAAAATTATGCAAAAAATTGGCAAAATTGGCAAATAACGGTACTTTTAGCAACAATACTAACGTCATCACTGGATCAATAAAAATGTTTTTGCATGCTTAGAATATACAGTAAAACATGCATACAAAATACAAACATATCAATAAAAACCGTAACAGTAACAAACAAGAATTTATACAACCAGCATACCACCATTATTCTTTCAAACCACAGTACACATTGGTGTATGTGGTCAAGGTTATTTTACAAAGCCAAAAAATCTGGCATACATTCCAAATAAATCTGTATTTAAATAGACCGATATTTTTATTTACCAAACCAAAGCAATGTTTCATTCGGAACAAATGCATAAAAATGTAATGCTGACGTGGCTTTGCATTCTGGAATCAAGCTTACATGCTAATTCAACCTATTAAAATATCAGCATTGTTGGAACAAATGCTATATTTATAAGTATGGAATAACCGGCCAAATCATTCATTTCATTTTGATAAATGTTTAAATATTTCAAGAAATCCGGACAATGTGACTTTATCATTGCATTTATACTTTACATAATCCATTTTTATTTCATGGAACCCTTCTCCATTGCCTATTCCACTCACTTTCCATTATATTATAAAATTAGTACTTAAATATGAATAACTTCCGCACAACCAATTTGCTTCTAATTTAGACCCATTAAAATATGAAACTCTCCTCAGAGAAAACAATAACTCGTTTTTCCTCTCTCTCCCTTTTTTTCTCTAGCTTCTGATGTCTCTACTCTCTACATAGTTAAATTTGTTCTCTTCTCAATTTAACTAACTTTTATCATCAACTCAGCCAGTTCACCAAGTTGTTGAAACATCTGATGCGACATTACACTCAAGAAAACTCACCCTTTTTCCATTTTCTTCCCGAAGAAAACTAAAAGTTTAATGAAATATTGTTTTTTTGCAGGATCCAGAAGAAAGGTCTACTTTGACTAACTCTCCATGTTCCTTTTTTCCTGTTTCAGGTACTATCGTACTATCATACACCAAAATTGTTGATGATCATATTAAGTGAACATGGTCGAAAACTAATGTCCTTTTATTCTTCTTTTTCAAAATAGCTCGAAAATTTTGTTAACTGAATATTCTTCCAGAAAACTTCCCAACCATTATTTTCAAAAGGAGAAAGAGAAAAAGGGTGAAAAAGTGGTGTACAGTGTACAGCTGGACGTATATATATTTTTGGAAGACATTTTTCCCTGGTGGGACCTCTTGAACTCTTCATCCACACATTTTTTTGCTGCGGAAGGAAGAAAATTGAAAAAGTGAGGTAAACGCGAAGGACTCTGAAAGACGCAATACTCTCTAGCTTGAGACTTGAGACGTTGAGACCCCAAAGTCAATGCTCACGTGGAACAAAAAAAAGTTGTGCTTTCTCTCTTGTAAAAAATATATAGGAAAAGTGTTAACTGTTTCTTCTTCTGGTTGGCTAGTTCTTTTTTTCCAGGGACCCTTTTTCATTCTGTCATCCTGTGTCCGCATGTCCATGCACCCTTGCATTCCTTCCCATTCTTTTTCCTTATCGTCTTCTCATGCATGCATGGCTACTTTTTAATGCAGTCATGTATAGCCATGTATCCTTTTCTGTTATTCAATTTAAAGCTTCTAAAAGCTACTACCTTAAAAATAGTACCAGTTTAGTTAGGAAATACATCTAAAACTTATACTACAGCTTAGTTTCTCTTATTTTTTTATACACAAGTGTATCTTTTGCTCTCTAAGAACATTATTGCAAGACAAGGTAACAAACTGCTGAAAGTCAAGTTATCTTTGTCATTATTACTCTAGCAAAAATATTCTGTAGAAAATAAAGTTGCAAAACTCATTTTCAAGTATATGGACACATTACAAGTAATATTTTATGAGTTATGGTTCATGAGTATCAAATACATTTCATTGCTAAGAAAAATATATCTACTGTTGAAGGTGAAACTATCTGAGAGAGTTGTGATAGAATATTATATTATGTAAGTTGTAATACTAAGCAGTTAATAAACTTTGGGGAAAGTACCAAGTTACCTAATAATATTATTCACATGAGTTGAGTTGAGAAAGTAGAGGTACATGACTTTTATGGCTAAAAATGAAATAGTATTTTGGTTTAAAAAAAATTACAATTAGAGGTACAGCGGAAATTAATAGTAACTATTTTTAAAAATATTTTTCAGTAAGCTTGTAAAAAACATAGATATTTCTATAAATAATCCGCTGGTAAATTTGCAGAACTACACAAATTCAGTCTTAAAATTGTGATTTTTATTCGTGATCATACTACATAGTAGGGTTTGGCCCAATTGGTCGTGGTTTAAAACTTATACATCTGGTTGGCGTAACCTCAACTCTACCAGTTGAATAGGTTGCAAAAAGTCTATTTCAAATCTTAACGGCATCTTAACTCTACTAACACATATTTACCTTAATAAGTACCAAACTAAATCCAGTCTAGTACCACGTGTCTATATAGACACGTGGTACTAGACTGGAAATCTAATCAATTTATAGTCGTATCGGTAAGTTAAAGTTGGATTAAAATATTAAGTTTTAATGGTTAATATCCTATCATGTCTGTGTCAATCTACAGTACATATTTCTTTACTTTACATGCAACATTGTAAAAATGACCTTGCACCTGTGTTGCTACATATAGCCTCGTATGCCTATCAAATTTTCGAAGTAGTGTACAAGTAATTCAATAAACACACCCTTCATGAATATCCACCGTAAATCTCTCAATCGTCTTCTGGACTTTATTTTAATGTTTCATAATTTGCATATAGGTACATATGTGTCCATGTCCTAATTTAAAAAATAACAATTTCCAACTTCATGTACTGCAAGAAGTAAGCAGCTAAGCATAATTCCTGTAACAGTTGTCTCACATGAATGCATTCTACTCCAGTTTATAATTGACACCATTCATTTATTTGATTAAAACTGTTAGTTATATCTAATCTAAATGCAACACCTTTCCCTCCTACTTTTTCGGCATTTCCTTCCTTTCAAACCTGGACTTCATTTTCGCCCACTCTTTTCAAAAGAAAATGTAAAGGGCAAAACAATGACATCTCTAAAGAAAAGCCAAACATAATTAATTTTTCGGGGAAAGATAATACAAAAGACAAGA
>JAQFXM010008397.1:0-10711 GCA_034693345.1 Entomobrya multifasciata | reverse complement strand
CGAGAAATCACTTCCCGGGCGATCAGTAATTCAAACTTTAAACCGTATCTAGTCCTAGGATTTCTATAGCATTTTCTTGTTTCTTGTGTCATGTTGTAGTCCATGAAATCCTGAACAAAGTCTAAAACCTCACATATTTCAATAACGAAGTAATTACGAAAAAATACAAGAAGTAATAATATTTTTCAGTACTTCCCTGCTTAAGCTCAGCTAAGGAGGCGGAGTGCACCCTATGCTGATATCAGTACACATGCTTATGCGAAATTTTGCCTGTATTTTAGTACGCCTTCCCCTTAAACCTATATTTCGTATAAAATCTTCTATCCCAAGTCAATTCATTTATTGAAGGGTCACGTCTCAACTCCATTGTTACCACACTATTTTTTGGAAAACGGTCCCAAAACTGTTTAAACGTGTACAAATTATGACCCTTCCAAACATCCATAATATTTAGACCACTTTTCCCTTCAAAAGTATCAAATTCCTTTGACTTGTAATTAACAAGTTTCAGATAACGAAGATTTGGAAAGCAGAGAAATATATCGAACGATATTTCTCCGCAGTTTTCCAGTTCCAAAACTTCTATATCACGTAATTTCAAGTTGACCCCACTATTCTTCATGAAACTTACTACATTCTCAAATTTAAATGCAAGCCACACCAACTTTGGAAACAATGCTTCAATACAATAAACATTTTCGTTGGTTGGTGTGTCTTCACAACTTATGAACGAGCATTTTTCTATAAGTTCACAATTTCCAAGAATAAATTTTCCGTCTAAACATTCTAATGGAATGCTAACCTCCTTTAAATTTGGTAAACACAATTGCTTACTGAAACCAATACTATGAGTGAATACACCAACTTGTCTAAGTTGCTTGCAATATGGTCGAATTAAACTAGTGCAAAAACTCTTTAAAAAGTTACATCTTATTCCCACGTTTTCAATATTAAATATGATTGACTCCAGGTTTTGTAAAATTGGAAAATTGATCGGCTCCCAATTATGCTCATTGTCTGTTTTACTTTCACTCTCGAAAGATTTCCAATGCGCGAGTCCCTCCTCGTCAACATAAAAACTTATATGCAGTCTTTTCAAATTTGGCATGCGTCTTAAGCAAAGCATTACACGTTCCATTAAACGACCAACTTGAAAATTAGGTAACTCCATACACTGTCTTATTTTTAAATGTTTAATTTTTTGGCCAAAAGTTTCAAGAAAACGGAAGATTTCCCTGATTTGGAATTTACCAAAAGGGCCATTCATAATTATGTTTTCGAAGCAAACCGACGATCCGACGATTAAAATATCTTTTTTATCCGAATAAATGTCCAATGCTCGTAAATCAGCAAATGTATACTTTTTTACTAATTCGGCTAATTGTGATTTTAACTTGGATTGATTTCGATTTTTTCCAAACTCGAGATCCTGAAATTCTTTTAAATGAATTTCCTTATCGAATGGCTTCATAGCTGGGTTGTTTTCCAAATAGTTATCCACGGCAGATCGCCAATCCCGACACACAATTCGACAATTAATTATGTCATTATATTCCAGTCTGGGATTTAAAAAAGGTAAAACCTGAATAGAAAAATATGCAATTATAAGCAAATTTAAAGTCGAATAAAAATTAAAAGGGATTAGTTTTCAGAATTAAAAAGAAGTTAAAACGGAAATGAAAATACACAGTAAACAGCCTTTCCTTATCAATTTGAATTAAGGGTATACAATTTCATAAAGACAAACCTTTTCAAAAGATCCCAATACAACTCGCTTCAATACTTCCCCGATGTTCAGTTCCAAGTAATTAATTTTGGCAAATATTTCATTTTGTAATTTCGTCATTTTCTCTGTCAATTTATTGATACTGAAATTTCTTGCGGCCAAATCCAAAGTGTATTTTTTCACAGCTGCTATTTTATCCCTTGTTGAGACAAGAATTCCCGCGTCAAAATAGACACTTGGCTCATGATTAACAAAATCGTGCTGTAGTCAAATCAAAACAAATTATGCTTTTACTAACCAAATCTTATTGAGCCTAATTGTACAAAAGATCATTTAGGTATGTTTGTGTAAATTTAATTACCATGTCTGGTTCTGCTTCAAAGCCCAATTGAGATAAACGACCTTGCAGGCTTTTAACCAGTTCGATCATTTGATTTGTTTCGTGAAACTTTTGAATAATTAGATCTTTAAGTGCATTGATATGCTCATTCAAAAACTTGTCATCTTCTGATTTTACTGAAGACACTTCCACTTCGATTTCGTTCATATCATCCACTAAAAGTTCAACTATGTTATCCTCACCCTCTGACATTGATTCTGACGAATCTTCATTCATGTCTGACAGTTTTTCAGATTCGTTTTCATCTTTCACTGAATTAAGCCCATTCTGCTCATCTTCTATCCCATCTTCAACAATGTTATCATGAGGAAGTATCATCTCATTATTTTCACTAGTACCCTCATCCAACGTTAACTCAGTATCTAAGCTTTCTATTTTAACAGATGAGGTTGTACACGCTATATCCTCCTCCAGTTTTATTTTTGGAAGATTAGAATTTACGAGAATATCCCGTGGTCCAATTACTTTTCTTGGTTCGAACATTTTCTTTTTTCGTTTCATCTCAGCTTTTTCTTTGATAAGCTCGTCTGCTTTCCGTTTGTCAATTTTGTCCTGTAATCTTGTTCGTTTTGCACTATTGTCACTGGGTTGATTTGATGCCATTTTACGGCTTTTTATATTTGGTACTCCTCACAATTGGAGTACACTTTTATAACACTCGGTAAAAATAAATTTCGTAAAATTGTCATTTACTGTCGGCTTTGCTGTAGACTACAAAAACTCTGAATAGTCTTTATGTGTCTTTCACTAAAACCGTAAACCTTTAAAAGTTGACAATTATTTACGTAAAAGATATTCAACAAATTATGTCGATGGAATGGAAAACTTAAACGGTTTTAAAAAGCGACGAAACTATACACACTTTATCTCAAATCACAGTTGATATGCATTCAATGTTTACATTCTAAATAGAAAACGTAGCCTAAGGCAAGGAAAAAACAAAAACAAAACAAGTTTTGAGCATAAGAAAGACACAAAAGAAATGCTTAGGGCAAGTTTAGCTATACTGCACATGCATTTATACAGGATCTCAATCCACTTCCTAACTTTCTTTTCTGTGGTGGATATTATTCTCGTTTCGTTTCAAGCAAGCCATGGATAATCTTTACTCTGTAACAGTAACATGTGAAACAAAATAACATGCAACAAGTGAACTGAAAACACGCAGTGAAGAAAAATGACATGCAAAGCAAACCAATTCCTAAATACGCAGCATGCGATCATCTCAAAAATTCAACTGTTTTTTTCTTGGTCTGCTTGTTTATTTTTATAGTTATTTTTAATAAATCATGTATTCGTGCATGTATGTGTGTACTATACCGCAACATTGTAGAGATTGACAATTTTTTAAGCTGTACAGTGTACGATGTAATAATCATGTAAAAAATAATAAAACTATAAAAGCTAAAATCACATTTTTTGGCTTGATTTTTACGCAAAAGTTCACGTTGTTACTGCATGATATTCATTTTATAGTAAGTGCACAATGAAAAACAAAATTTGTCATAGATTTCATGAAATGATCACCAGAAGCAGATAATCTGCCTGATCTTTATATGTCATTGACCAGAATTTTCCCAATGCAGTGTATGTTGTCAAGTGAAAACAGTAGCAAGAAAGGGCAACCCATGCTTCCATTTGATGAATATGATCATTTAATGCAATTCACATCCAAAATTTAAATGCATGAATGTAAATCTTTATCGATTATGGTGCCAATGATTTATTTAATGTTCATGTTTTTATTTATTCGGTTAATTTAATTATTTTAGTTTATTATCTAGATTGGGTAAGTTACCTTTAAATTCGATGCTTTTTATGAACTCAGTCAATTAATTAATATTTTTCCATTAAGCTGGATGATGTGATTTTGCAAAAATGATCATTTCTCAGAAACCGATTTCTGGTCTTTTTAATTTTCTTGGAATTATCAATGCTTACATATTTTTGGTATACGTTTTGGGCAATAATATCACGCATTCTTGAATCATTAAAATCCAATGGTGAAAAACAATAGTTTAATCGAATCAAATAAGTTTATATTAAATTTTCAAAAAATTGTTACACAAATATTTAATAACGTCAATAATATATGTTTTGAAAAAATGTACAAATTACATTCCAGTTGCACTATGACGAAAAATCCCAATTAGCTCACTCACTCATCTTTACATCCCAATATTTTATATACCTTGACCTGGTCCAGGTATGTAATTTAGTTCCCAATTTTGTTACCGGATCCCCACTGTATTCCAAAGTTACCAATAAAATATTAGAGAAATGCTGCCAAAATATTATCGATTCATAAAGATTTGCCCTTTTCCAAAGTTGTGTAATATTCAAATCTGTATCAGGATCACAATCTTCAATTTTATTCGTGTGCTGATTAGTAAGCCTTATGTAACGAAGATTTGGGAAACAGCATAATATTGTGAATGCCACTCCTCCACAGTTCTCCAGTTCCAGTGTTAGTACACCAGGCAATCTTGGAGCAAACGGGGTGCAATCCATTTCATAAAGAATTCCACCCGCATATTCAAATTTAATACTAACACAAATTAATTCAGGGAAAAACCTTTCAAAGTTTATAATATCACTTGGTATTACAATGTATGTACTACTTGTTAATGTGCATTTTTGTACAAGTTTACACTCAAATTCTGCCTTGTCACATACAAACTTGCGTGGAATAATTAGTTGTACTAATTTGGGAACTTCCAAGGAAAGTACTGAACCAATACCACGAGAAAATATGCTAAGCTGTTTTAATTGAATCGCATAAGGTTGAGCCAAACTTTAACTAAATTTCGATGAAAAGCTGACATTGGCGGTCCAGCCTTCGGTAATATCAACTTCGATTTTCAGCGATTCCAAATATTTTACAGCAGGAAAATCTCCAGTTTTCCAGTTTTTGTAATCTGCGTTTCCTATTGCTTTTAATGCATCCCAACCATTTCTATTCTGAATATTAATTGCGTCAATACTAAAAACAACAGTGAGGCTTTTTAAATTTGGAAGCTCTCTAAGACACAATTTTACACGATCCATCAACAAGTCAATTTTAAAATCAGGCAGTTCTACATTTTGACGAATTTTTAAGTACCTTATATGAACACCAAATGTTGTTACAAATCTTTCCAGGAAATTATTACTAGGAAACAATATGCATCTTGGGTCTTCAAGTACAATGTTATCCAAGAAAACAGAGGATCCAACTATTTTAAATGCTGTGTTTTTAGTAAAATTATCGAATGCTCTCGAGTCAGAAAATGTATAAGCCTTAGTCAATTTGTCTATCGGAGATTCATGTATTCATGTATGGTTTCATTCCAAGTTGGTATCCAACTTGGAATGAAACCAAGCTCTAGCTTTTTTAAGTTCTTCGGTATGAATATCCTTGTCTAACGGCGATATAGATGGTTGAGTATTTAGAAATGTTTCAGTAGCTTTACACCAACCACGACAGACAAAGCGACAGTTTAATAAATTTTTAAGTCCTAGTTCAGGATACAAAAAGGGTAGAACCTAAAGAATCAACAAGAGATATACCAATTTGTATTTAAAATGTATTAAAAAATGTAAAAGTGCTCAACGACATTGCATACCATTTCAAAAGATTCTTGTGCCAGTTGTATTGCAGATTCTTCATCGTCACTTTTACTGGATTGTAAACAGTTGTTCATGCTACCAAACAAATCGTTTTGCAGTTTTAGCATTTCCATAGAAAGCAATTTGATTTCGACATCCTTTTTCACAAAATCGGAATCAAGTACGTCAACAGCTTATCATTCTCACTATATATGTAATTTTACAGTTTTTCCAGGAATTTTGTTACTTTGTGCGGATCACGCACAATAATGCAAACTTGCGTGAAATTGGTGTCTGCTACCTGGAAAGCCCTCGTACATACGTCACTAAAAATGTAGTTTTATGATATATAAAGCATATCAACATTTTATACTCACTTTGACATTCAAAGGTTGAATTCAACCCATGCGTTGTTATCAGTTCATTAACATCTCATGAAAAATTGTACAATTCAAATTCATGTTAACATACTGTATCCGCTGATCAAACGAAAAGGGTTACAACGACAAAATTAAATTAAAATTTGATAAGAGCAGTCGCCTTGATAATATATCATTCTGGGGGGATCAAAAATAAGTTCGTCACATATCAACATTGACTGAAAAAATAAGATGTCATACTTTTCTGATAAGCGGCATGAGTAATGTAATGGGAAATCTCCAGTCGAAATTTAGATGTGACTATGTAAATACCTCACGATAAAAGTTTCACGCATCCGTTACTTTAAAGTACAATTTTTATTTGTTATTAAATGTTGTGAAATATCTGCTGTTTGACCTGCGAATCTTGCTGAACAAGGTATAATTTTAGCCTGTCTTTTGGATACTTAAAAAATATATCCTGCACGGAATATTTGTTCGTATTGATTGCATTCCGCTTTTGATAAGGTACTCTACTTTTATTTTGTTGATTTTTTGATTTATATTTGCCAATAATTTTGATGTATATCGAAACATAATATTGTTTAGTGCCAAAAAACTCAAGTAAATTCATTTGTGTCCATCGAATAAGAAGATAAAACCAAGGACCTATCATGGGATCCAAAACTAATCTTCGTAGTGTGACTCAGACTGGCAGTGGCGACTTAACATTTCGTGAAGATCTTCAGAATGTGATTCAAACTGGAAGTGGAGATATTATTGTACATGGTCGTGTAGCAGGGCATGTTAACCAAATGGGTAGTGGAGATATTAAAATAATTGGAAACGTCCAAGGCAACGTAACCCAAATGGGATCTGGTGATGTTCATATTACAGGCGATGTTCACGGATATATTTCTCAGATGGGTAGTGGATCAATTATAGTTGATGGTAGTGTATATGGCCAGGTATCAAAATTAGGGTCTGGCGATATTCATATTCTTAGAGGTCGTCGCACAAACATTTCCAAGGTTGATAGCGAAAAGCCAAAAACTGATAACATTGTTAAAGCTAAAGCCACTGTACAACAACCAGGTCATGAACTAGCCAAACCCATTCAAGGTAATAGTTCAGTATTAAATGTTGAAGAAAAGGAGCTTGAATGTCCAGTTTGCTTGGAAATTCCCGACAAGGAAATTTATCAGTGCAAGAATGGTCACATGATATGTGCTACTTGCTGCTCCAAAATTAATATTTGTCCACAATGTCGTTGTAGTTTAAAAGTTGATGGAGCACTTATACGGAACCGATTAGCAGAAAATCTTATAGCTAAAAAATAAACATTTATTATTTGAAAAGGAAATCTGTTAAGTAAAATGAACAAATTAGTAAGTAGAAATGGTTATTGATCGAGCAATATAAAAAACATGTAAATTTTGTTGAGTGAAAACATAATGCATAGTTTGTAATAATTTGTTTTTATACAACAAATTATACTTAAAAGTTTAAAATATTTACAGTTTTTGTGAATTAACATTTATTTCGCATTTAAAACGATTTATTAATAAACAGCCTTGACCATTTTATTGTAGCTTTGGATTAAAAATGTCCGATAATAGACAAAAATGGGTATTTAATAAAATAATTAAATTGATTGACTGCCCTACATTTAAACTACAATAAATTGTTTTCAACAAAATCATTTTTTTTTTACTTTACTCATATTATTTATAAAACTTTTTTTTATGTGAGACGTATTTGTTGAATTCGTTAAATAATTAATGCATGGCCATCGTTTTTACTAAAAGTTAGTATGTATTGCAATAAATTTTCAGCAGGAACTCATTTTCTCATTTTGTCAAACGTTGTTTGAGTTTAATCTTCAATTGCATTACCAAATTCGATACTGTTATGTATGAACGAGTGTGTTTTTTAAATAACAATAAAGTCCAATTTCATATACATATGATGGATGTCAGCAGTTCATAGTTCTGTCAAGCTGGAATATATTGATATATGTACACAAAACAAGTACAATATCAAATACTATCATTTCTGATTACCTGAATTACTTCAATAAAATGATATTCTTTTACAATATTTTATTAAAATCGTAGTAAGTAAATATTTATGGCAGTCGGACTTTTACTTTGTGTAAATTTTCATGCCATAAATATTTTTGGAGGATAAAATTATTAATTCAACCGAGATAACACAGGGTTTTTGATAAGCATAGCTGTCGACTACTGTTTATAGCAAATATAAACTACCTTATCATCAATTTGTTTATTAGTGTTTTTCAGGAAAAATTAACATTTAACTGATTTAGCGAAACCGATTTAACATTTGGAAATTATATAAGCTCAAGTATAAACATAAAACTAGTCGTAATAGCAGTTCAGTTGTCAATATGTTACACATACACATTCCATGACAAGTGAATGCAAATTGTCAAGCATAAAATTGTTTGTCGTAGATAATATCATATTGACTTTCACTGTTCGTTAATTTTGAGGTGATGTCTCTTGGAGATAGTCTATAATCTACCGTGACGAGGTCTCCGTATTTTTGGGCTGATTACAAATGTGATAATTGCAAATGAAGCTATGAAAAGGCTTAGCCAAAAATGCAAATGACAGAGATGTAGTTAAAACTATATTTTTAATTAGTCAATTAAATATGTTTATGTCATTTGTATCAAATTCTTGCTCCCGTCAACCTTTTTATAAAGTATACAACATTGTTTATAAAATAAACTCCCCGATTTATTACACATTTAATTTGCAATGTAAACAATAAAATTTTTAATTATAAATCATAAAGAAAATTTTCATAAGCAAACAAGATTTGTTAAGATAACATTTAAAGCTAAAATATATTTGATGTACAAAGGACTATCAAAAACTTCATTAATATTAGACTATACGCTTAGTTATATTATTTTTTAAACTGATATCTCGCATAACCTTGTCTATTCCAAGTACTTAATTTTAACACTTTATTTTCGAAAGGGTTATTTCTTAACTCCAGTGTTACCACACTAATTTTCGGAAAACCTTCCCAAAACAGTTCAAACTTATAAAACTCCTTACCTTTCCAAACTTTCATCATATTTAAAACATTATTTTCACCAAAAGTATCGAATTCCGTTGACTTGTAATTAACAAGTTTTAAATAACGAAGATTTGGAAAGCAGTGAAGTAAATCGAAAGTTATTGCACCACAGTTTTCCAGTTCCAAAACTTCTAAATCACGTAAATTTAAGTTGGCTCCACTCTTCTTCATAAACTTTACTGCAGTGTAAAATTTAAATGCAAGCCATCCCAACTTTGGAAAAAATACTTCAATTCTATAAGCATGCTCATTAGTCAGCGTGTCTGTACAACTTATGAAGGAGCATTTTTCTACAATTTCCCGATTCCCAAGGACAAAATTTCCATCTAAATGCTCTAATGGAATGCTTAACTCCTTCAAATTTGGTAAACGCAGTTGTTCACTTAATCCAATGCTATGAGTGAATACACAAACCTGCCTAAGTTGCTTACAATATGGTCTAATCAAACTTGTGCAAAAATTCCTGAAAAATTCCCCATTTATTCCCATATTTTCATTTTCAAATATTATTGACTCGAGGTTTTGTAAAATTGGAAAATTTATCGGCTCCCAATTATGCTCATTATCTGTTTTATTTTCACTCTCGAAAGAAGTATGACCTACGAGTACCTTTTGATTAATATAGAAGCTGAAATGCAATCTTTTTAAATTCGGCATGTGCCGTAGGCAAATCATTACACGTTCCATTAAGAGATCAACTTGAAAATTACGCGAATCTGTATACTGTCGAATTTTTAAATGTTTGATTTTCGAGCCATACGTTTCAACGAAACAGAAAAGTTTCCTAATTCGGAAATGTTCAAAAGTGTCAATCATAATTATGTCTTGGAAGCAAACCGACGAACCGACGATTATTACATCTTTTATAGCTGAAAGCTTGTCGAATGTCCATAAACTAGTAAATGTGTATTTCTTTACTAGTTTGGCTAGTTGTGATTTAAACCCGTATTGATTTCGAATATTTCCAAACTCAAGTTGCTGAAATTCTTTTAGATGGGTTTCCTTATCGAATGGTTTCATAGCTAAGTTGTTATCCAAATAGGTTTCGACGGCAGTTTGCCAATCACGACATATAATTCGACATTTAAGTATGTCATTCAATTCCAATTTGGGGATTAAAAAAGGTAAAACCTAAATGAAAAAATAGAAAAATTTAACATCACACAAAAGACAACATCACTTCTTGATTTACCGAAAAGGAACGCATATTTACTGTGAATTGAGTTTTGGCAGTTCATTTTTAATTTTAGAATTCGTTTTCGATTCAGATTAAAAGTGTGCATAAATATTTCTGTATAATAATATAAGTTCAATATTTTAAAGTTCAAACCAATTACCCGACGCAGTATTTATATTGAAAATTTACTAAGGAATGAAGTCATATCAAAATTAAATGTGATTACTTATCAGAATTAAAAATACATTTGTTAAGAATGGCACTGACAGTGCACAGTAAACAACCTTTCCTTGTAAGTTTGAACAAAATGGATAATATTTTACAAAAACGACAAACCTTTTCAAAAG
>JAQFXM010008396.1:0-10712 GCA_034693345.1 Entomobrya multifasciata | reverse complement strand
TTTTCATAATTTGAATAAATTTCTTGGCATTTGGGTGTTCATTTGTGGAAAATAATTGTTTAACCAGAATGATCCATACTTATAATTCATAATTCCGTGTAGTGATGGAATCTACCGTTGAAGATGAGGCCTAGGTCTTTGTATTCGTACTTAGTATCGCATTCCCGGATTTCCTTTGCCTTATATCGAATTCTCTTTTTGATTTCTCTCAATACGAATGGACGGTCCTTATTGAAGTAGATTCCTTTTGGCAGATCTTTGTGTCTTTCCAGAATGGCTCGGCAGTGTTTTTGATTTTCCCATCGGACTTTGACTACTCTTGGTTTCAGGCCCTTCTTTCCTATTCGATATACCTCAGCACATGGTGTACTGACATCGCAGTTTAACGATACAGTTTGGTCTACTTCTGCTTAGAGGTTCCTTGCATTTGAAGAAATTTCTCAGAGCATCTTAATTTAAAGGTAGTTATATTAATAAGAAAATAAAGGATACATTAAATCAAATATAATAGTTTTGTATCAAAAGTCTTCCAAATGCATGTATTTTTTAAATAAAAATACATTATGTTTATATTTAGCAATTGCGTGAGCAAAACGATGCGAACTACTGATAATGGTTATATGCCTGATGGCTCTCTGATTTTGTTATGTGCAAATGTCTAACAAATTTGCAATTAGATTTAAAAATTAGATTCAAAATGACAAGTTGTGAAAGGCAAAATAAATCACGTAAATTGGTGTTTTTGAGTAATGTGGTTAATCGCAGAGAACAAATTTCTGCCATTGTTTTAGGCCTCAGAAGTTTACATATGAACCAACCACACGTCATATTTTACTACCTTTGGCTCGAGTGTTTTTGAGTACTGCATCGCACCTTTCTCCTTTTTTTATTTTTAGCATCATTATTTTGATTACATGTCCATTAAGTTAAGAGGTTTTGCTAGAGGAAATGTCAATTGCAAAAATATTTGTCCTTTGTTTCCCCAACGAAACAATACAAGTTCACCTGTAATTGCTTATGCAATTGAGAAAAATGATTATGAGGTATTTAACGTTAAAGTAAACCGGATATTAGAGTCAGAATAGAGCTCTCAATTGAGACAAAAATTCAGAGAAAAACCAAAAAATACTACCAGCTTTAAAAAAAGTGTTTTTAAAAGTATATTGTCGTTCCAATAGCAATTCTTATTTCACATTAAAAGCCACGCTTTTCAGGAGTGTATTTTACGTTTGTTTAAAATGTTTTTCATTAAAGGAAATCCTTTTTGTTGACGTAACTTTACGTGATCAGGATGCAATTTGACGTGAAAAGGAATATAGTTGAAAAGAATGTGTTCGAAGACGTCAAAGATAAAGTATAACTACTTCGTATTTTAATACAAAGAAATGATTTCACTACTTAAATACTACTTGTTCTGGGTACTGAAAAATGAACTTATGAAATTACTGCCCGGATTATTATACAAGTTTTATTCCATCATATATGTATTTAATAATATTGAGTAACCTTTTTTATTTGACGATAGCAGAAAAATATTTACGACCCGTTATTAAAACAAAAAGACACAAGAACTAATCTCGTTTTACTTAAGCTCAAAATTTAAATATCGATTGATTAGATAGACATTTGGAATTTAATTTTCTAGAAAATACGAAAACGTGTTTGTTTGTTTTACATTAAATTTATGTTAAGTGTTTCCAGATGAATAAAATTTACATATATTCTATCTTCTCTAGAATATGTGCAATACCCTTATATTCTCATCTTTATCTAATTACCTTGCAACTGTGCAAAAAGTGAACTTTTGGTCCCAAAGAGCTTTGATTTCAGTAAAATAGATCACTCTTGTTATGTAAGGCTGCTTTTAAATGTATATAAAAAATTCTTGTAAAGTTGTCACAAGTAAATTCTGTCTGATTATTATTATGTTTGCAATAATACTAACTTTTGTCTAAAAACTTTACTTTTCATTTGGTTTTTGTTTGAACAATGTTTAATAAAGCAAGTAAACATAAATTACGGAATGATTGACAAAATATTTATTTTATGCTGTATAGCTTTCTATCTGAAAAACAAAACGCAGCTAAGTGAAATGTCACTACCTAGTGAAAGAAAAGTTTGGACTTTATCAGAGGTGTATACGAATAATCTTACTGTGAAAGTACATGATCAACAAAAAACACTCAGTTGCTTGTTGGCCGTCAAAGGAATCAGTCCACAGGTTTCTGCTCCATTCCCTACTGCGAATCTGTTTTCAATGTTAAATTTTCTTCTGCGTCCATCTAACACATTTATTGGTTTGAGCCGTGATCGTGCATTGTGGTATAGTTGTTTATCCGTATTTTGTTCAAATACCTATTGAAGTAATTGGATAAGCTGTAAAAGATCACTCTAAATTGTATACAAATCTATTCGTTGTCCTAATTTTCACAGAAGTGTCTTCATTTATTTAGCAAGTTTTGAAACAAAAGTAATTTTTGGGAAAAATGCTTTTAATGTGATCAATTCAAGACTCTATTCATCTACACTCATGTTTTTTGTTACCCTATTTTATTAACTTTCTTCGATGCAACAAGAGTTTCTAAGATCTGTTTGCCTACCGTGGATAAAGCACTAATAACAGAAGTTCCAGGAGATGCTGGCTCAGTTGCTTGTCAGAGAGAAATCTATTTTATTTCCTGTATATACTACCTAAATCAAAGGCGCTTTCTTTTTTCAGTTCGCCCTCATCAGTCATATCTGGTATAAGACTGCCAATTATCATGATATTTGCAACCTTATTAACTTTATTTTCTGGAACAGAATGTAAATTTGTATTGGTAATAAATTAACTAATTGTAAGATAATAAGTGTTTGATTATGTGTGATTTTTTAAAGTTATAACAGACCTGCTTTCACAGTGATAACAAATTGAAAGCCAATTCGTTTTAAAACCAATCTTGTTAAAAAAAAGTATTCGTTATTTTAAGTTTGCTAATTGCAATGGATCAAAAACTGAACTTAGACACAAACGTTGGGCGAAACTGGACTGTATTCACAATTATATCTGTGATTGCCTCTTTTTGTGTGTTATTAAATATGCGAGTGTTTTATATTGTTTATATAAAGTCCACCCTAAAATCTAGGTATGCATTGTGATTGAATGAATAAACAAGTATTTGGCTTGAGTAAATATCTCATTTCTAACATGCCTAATTTTTTTGGATTTGTTGGAAAGACCGGCCAATATTCTAGTTGCACATTTGTCTGCTGTTATGATTGGATATATATGTGTACTTTTGATATACCACTTGGAGAAGTTTGGTCTTCTAAACTTAAGCTTACCTGGACTTTGCAACCTTGTTACTCTTTTAATCGGTAAGTTGTCTAGTAGATGGTATTTTATTTCATGATTAGTTTAGTGATACAGGTTACGAGTTCAAATAATCCGAATATTGTTGTATATAGATATGTTTTACAACATTTTCTCCTTAAACATTGGAGCCATTGTTTGGTTGCGCACAAGGAAAGATGCAGTTCATCTAGGAACACGCCGTGCTTTTCGTATAATTGGTTGGATTTGGATCATTGCATTTTTTGGGAACCTGTCATCCTTTTTTACGGCGAAAAGTGTTCAACACCCGGTTAGGAAGATCAGCCAGTGCAAACAGGTACTATTTGAAAAAATATGGCTGTTAAAGATTTGGTGCAATTGTAAATATGTGAAGTTGATTTACGGACATCTTGTCTATAAATTTATTGCTTGTCATATACCTTTAATCTAACAAATAAGTCTTTAATACAAAACAATACAGTAAAATATTAATTCCTGTCGTACATTGTCCCATTTTTGTAGACGGTTTTATTAGGCTCCGTTGCAGCAAGGATTGCATATGACTGTTTTCGATTATTTATCGTCAACACGATGGTGTGTATTTACTTTCTTCGAGGTAAGAACTACTACATATTTGGAAACATATCAATGTCAGATTTATATCTATCTTAATATTCGGCTGAATAATTTTCATTTTGAATTTAAAATAGTTACATTCAAACTGAGGCACTCTTTAAAGTATCTTAAAATGCAGGTAATACGTATTTATTTTAAACGTTTTTACAGATAGCTATTGATGATGTATAGGTATTACATAGCTGTAAACAAAGCGTCTTTAAATTTTGATTTTAATTGTTAGTCAAAATAGAGGCGAAGCAAATTTAACTACGATCATTCTTTTAAATTAGTGATCAACATGTGGTAGTTTTATGATACCTATCTATATATATTCATTTAATTTGCTATCAACACAAAACTAACTAAAATCATTCTTTTCACCACTATTCCTGACTGACTACGGATGGTAAAGCGGGTTTATTCATTTTAAATTCCATTGATACTATTATTAAAATTGTCCTAAAATATTAATTTTCTCAAAGTATATTTAAACTATTTTTTCTGTTAAAAGCGTTTTTGGACTGAAAGAACAAGGAGCCAAATAAAACAAGTTCGTTTTGTACAACGCCATACAATTATATTGATGATCACCTGGTTCCCATATGGAGTAGGGTCCTTTCTGTACGGAATGTCCCGCCAACTTGGATGGATTAAGGATACCCTAAAATATTCTCTTCCGTTATCTTTGCTTATGTACACACTCTTCATTGTATGCCCAATTAGTTACGTATTTTTACTCGAAAATATATCTGCGTCAAAACTATTTTTACCATGTTGGCGTAGAAACGATATACCATATAACGTTGATACTCCACGCCAAAGAGATGCTAAAGGATTTGGCTGGAGAGTTAACCGAAACTTAAGCAAGAGATCACACATGCAATTAAATGTCAAAACGGTTACTTGGTCAAAAAGAGTAGGAGTGCAAATCAACGGAAACAAATTAAGACTTCTAGAAATGAGCCTGCGATCAACTATAGGACTTACTGGAACACTAGGAAGTTTATTTCATTCAATGGCTTTAATAATTCCATTACGACTTCTTATAATTTATCCAAATCGTCAAATTCCAGCAGTGCTGCCATCATCCAAAAGTATACAAATTCATAATGTAGTAGTTGAAGTTCATGCAGAACCGAGGGTTTGCAACGATGAGGAGAAAGCAGCGTTTTCTAAACGTAAAACCGAAACCTTAATATAATTTTTGAAATCAAAATAAAAACTCTTAAATCCGTACCATAAATGTTGTATGTTAAAATATGTACGGATGAAAAAGGATCAATGAATTGATTTTTATGTAAACGCAAATATATTTATGAATCGATTGTTGTGTCGAGGGTTGTTTCATACAGTGTCAATAGGTATGTTAATGTTATATAGTATGTCCTGAATGCTGCATCCTGAAAGTAACTCTAATTATATAATTCATAAATTATGTATATTAAGATATTATTTTATTGTAATTAAAAATTAAACAATTTTTTTGAATTGCTAGAAAAGAAAGGATAAGGTTGTCGCATAATTTTTGAATGTTGATATTTTAATGTATTGTTGCATTTTAATATGAAAAGCATCCCACTTTCTTATGATATAAATACACACTTTTTGGCTATATATGAAACATTGAAATTACGACAACTCTATTTTTATTTACTTGTTATTTCAAGAATAACTCAACTCACGACACAAAAGGTACAGAAGGTTCTAAATTCCGGGTAAAATCAAGCTTATTAAATTTAACTTATATATTTAACGGTCAATTAAAAAATAAAAGTAAAACATGATTAAAAATGAATTCAATCCAGCTAAAATGTTGAATGACTGCTTGTGCAGTTAATAACACAAAAATATATTCAATCAAAGAATATTTTTTGAATAACGTCAAATTGCGACTGTTACTTTCATCTTAGTTTGGATTTGCACCAATTACACATGAACTAATGGAAGACTTGTTAGTTAATACTTTAAACGTATTCGAAATTTTAATTCTAAATGCCCTTAACTTTTTATCAGTTCTAATTGTGGCGGGGTGTCAAACTGTCAAATGCAAGAACAAAAATAGGCGGACGAATGCAGCAAATTTTTATTGTACAGGGTTGGATGATGGGGTGGTGTGAAACGTGAAAGTACACTTGATACATAGACGATCATATAAAAGGTAAGTGAATGGTATGAGAGGTAAGGCATGCATCAATTTTGTACATGTGTAGTTGTGTTCGTTACAAAAAGTATTTATTCCATAAATAGGCTACTCATAACATTATGTATGTAAAATGGCATGCACAACACTTTGTAAGTAGTCTTTCGTAAAGATTTGATATTTTTGTTTCCTATATTACGAAATGAAAGGCATGCAAAGACGATAAACACATGTAAGGAATTGAAAGCTGACAATGTGACGTGCTCTGTTCGCTTTCTGTGAAGAAACTACACTTACTTTCCCTTATGGGTCATGGTTTTTCCTCTTTGCTGGATGGTTTTGATGATGATCAGAGTCCCTAGAATTCGCAATGTGAAAACTCCAACAAAAACAACGACAAATCATCCGAAGATTTTTACGGGTTTTATTTTAGTTTGTGGAGTTTTAGGTACGTGTAGATTTTTTTAGTTGAGTTTCCAGATTGCTATCGATGCAGATGGATGTATATGAGGCTTTTCAATGCAACGTAAGTTTATGTACACACAAAAACGAAATTGTTTTCAGAAAAAGCTACAACTTTACATTCAGTTGTGCATCAAACTGCCATTTGATATGCATTTGATGTGGCTCTCGACTTGTTATACCTTTATACCGGTGGAATAATTATTGGCTTACGTCTTACTTCAAATTATTTTTGTTTCCAATTACGAAAATATTTGCTTTTACTAACACTATGAAAAAAAACTTCTTGTCACCCGAATATTTCAATTTCACAAGGCTGGTCTGATCTTATAACAACATTAAGTTAAACTAAAAAGTTATTCTAAAATTGGTTCGGATATTTATGTATCTGCTGAAAAACTTCATACGTATTAAAGTCCTGCACAATACGAGGTTATAGCAGCAAAAAAATGATTTCAATACAAAACCTTGCTCCGTAAAGTCTTCATATTATATGAGTGAAAGTGATGCTTTCGAGTTCGGAGAAAATCGAGTTCATTCGAGTAGGTTGATCTTAATAGAACAATTTTATTTAGTAGTACCTTCTACATAATTTACTTTTAGTTTTCATGACAAAGAGAATATTTTCCTCTCAAATCGAGATTTTTAACTATAGGGTAGGGTAAATTTTCTCAAAAATTACATGACCACGAAAATTAGGTACCTGAAATTAGATTTATACTGGTAAAATGTAAATTTTAAATATAAAAAGGGCTTACCTAGAAAATCACGATGTAATGAACTTGAATCAAGTGGTACTAAAACAAAAAGGAGTAAATGTTTGGTAATTTAATTTAAAATCAATGTTTTATTTGCTACAATTGTTTTTTCGAAGTCACATACAACCTATAATTTACATTTTATTCGTGTCATCGAAGTACTGAAATGTTTTAGGGAGAAATATACCATGTATATATCAATTACAAAATTAAAGAACTTGTAATTTTCGATTCCTTCCTTGTAATAAATTGTATATACCCACACATATATTGTCGTTTCTAAGCTTATTAGTCAATTTGAAGTTTAAAACTATGGAAGACATCTTTTCTTCTAACGCCAAGTTACAAGTTGTGATGAAAATAATATGAAGAAAGAATTTTCTGCAAAGAGAATACCAATATGTTTAGAGTACTTACACAGAATGATGATACTTATGAGCTAATAATTCAAAGCGAAAGGTACTCAGATGGACTCGGGGCTGCGCCACCGGTTTTTACTTTAATTAATTTTGTGAAATTGATTTTAGAAGGATATTTGTTTTTGTGAGAAAACTGAAATTGATATTAAGATTTTTTTGGTACTTAGTACAAAAGTTGTGCCAATTCCACCCAAAAGTTTCTTTATACGGCTTGTACGAAAATATATTGGAAAGTTAATTATTTTTGCTGTCCTAAATCCCAAAAAGTTGTAGCAGAGCAGGACTTAATTTAACATCTATATGCGTTTAACATCTATATGCATAAACTCAATTAAAAGAATATTTAGTTGTTACTATTCAAATACACCACAAGAGGCTTTTGAAAATTGTTCTTCAAAAGTTTTTCTACAAAGAAACAAATTTGAATAAATGAGTGCCTATTAGATTCAGATTGATTGTTCTAGTTATTGAAAAGTATTTCAATAACAAATGTTTACTTGTTTTTATCAGATTTTTTAATACATCGCATACTAAAACTTTACAATCGCAATCATAGTATGGTAGCTTTTACAACTAATATATTAAATATTTTATACCTGAGGGATCATGTCCTATGATGCCCCACCAACGCGACGCGGCTTTCCTCAGGAACAATGCGGCAGACAGCCAGGCTCCAGCCAATGGTAAACCTCCACCGCATCAGACAGCAAGACAGAAGATGATGCAAGCTTGATCGCACTTGCCCATTCATATTCAACATGACTCTATCATTGTAAACCATTCTTGTACAATGTACTTGTGTCTTTACCCCTTCAATAAAGACAAACCTTTACAGTTAATATAACTATCGCTGTCCGAACCTCTAACGTCATTTATCCCTTATCATAAATGACACCACAATACCCATTCACAAATACAACCATATATAGAACTAAGAGTACCAAATTTTAACCCAATCTAATTCTAATGTTGTTTTCAAGTCATCAAATAGAAACAACTCGAAAAATGTAACAAGATACACCAAAAAATTCCACACTTACAAATATATTTTGCCTGACACAGAAACTTATGCTGCTTACTATATGGAATTACTACACGGGATAAAACATGTGATTTATAATTTTGGCATAAAAATGATTTTTCACATGTTTTTTTAAATCTATAAGCAATGACAATTCTCAGTTTATAGTAATGAATTGCCATTTGTCAAAGTTTGGTTAATTCTTTGCTTTTACCACTTCACCTACAAAAGTTCCCCGAATCAACATCTGTTGACTTTCACCACAAAGTGTTCCAATAATTCGTGAATCGTAACAACAAAGAATCTAAGCTTCGCACCAAACATTTCTAAATTAATAAGATAACACGAATTCAAATAAAATTATTCCCTTTGTCTTTCATAAACAGTCGTAACAGAGCTAAAACAATCAATTAAAAATATAAAGCTACATATGTAGACAATGTACATTTTTTATGACAATGGGATTATTCCTTCATGTTATTCTGGTATTCAGTATATTTACTTAAGGACTTAAAATTTTCATTTCTACATTTAATTTAATTTAATGCGTTAGCTTGAATTTTCAAGGTTTTCAGCTTTTCTAGACAATCTAGCTATGTATATATAGATTAAAAATTTGCAAAAGGCCAAATAATATGTTAAATTCTGTTCCGAGAAAATATACTAAAAGCTTTGTCAAAAAAACGTGAATAAGAAGTGATGGCTAATCATTTTAAATCAAAGCAAAAAAAGATTTACATTAATTTTAAATTATGCTGCTTGGTTTGTGAACAGCGTATGCCCAACAAGTATTGCAAAAATTTCATCTTATCGATTACCTACGTTTCCTAGTTTAAGGATTTTGGAAACATTCCACAAAGTTTTCATTTTTTCTTTTAAAATATCATTTCAACTTTGTTAGAAACGTTTACGTTTCAAAAAAAAAACTTCTGAAACAAACCCCCTTATGATTGTACTTCGACTCCGTATGGCTTTGAATGTACTTCGACTGTGACAGTAGTTTGTTTTTCCGCAGTTGAAGGTATAGCCAAAGCTGATCTTGAGGGTCCCGGATCACAATTAGAAAGTTGCGGTTGAATAGTTTTTGGCTTTGAATCCGATGGAGGTTTTAGTATCTCAGTACGTCCAACTGTGGTTAACTGACTTCTTTCAATGAGCTCAACTGCAAATCTTTCTTTCAGGGGTATATCGGGTATTGTCTTTGGTGTTAAATAAGCCTTCCAGCCGAATATTTCAGGGTCATCTTGTCGAGATATATCATCAATATTTACCACGTTGTCAAGATTCTCAAGAAGAAATACGTAACTGAATGGGCTCAGTATGAATACAGCGTAGTTCAGAAATAATGATGGGAAGAGATAGTTGAGGTTAGTTGTTGACCAACTAAATAGTTTGAACAGGAAGATTCGAAGTCTATCGGGAAACCAACCGAGTATAAAAAGGATGGTGTGAAAATATACAAATCGGATGCTTCGTAATTTTTTCGTCATTGATTTGCTCGGAAGTTTCTGTTCAAAAACAAGTGTTCAAATGATTACAAATTTGGTTTCGGAGGTTTTTTCAAAGGGTATACCAAAAAGTATTTAAAAAATATTAAACGATTTTAGCCTCTTGAATTATCAAATTTTAAGTAGAAAGCTGACAATAGTTGTCGAAATTCGATAAAATCTTACATTGTGGAATTGGAGAATTTTTAAAGATGACCGTATTTTGGTAGCAGCTAAATTCACACGAAAAACATTTATTAGTAAACAATAACGCATTGCAAACTGAAGTTTTGCTTTGAAGTATCATTCTTACCACAAACAAGGTATAAACATACAGCTAGGTTGAACAGTAGAAAGCGAAAGCTTTCGTACACCATTGTTATCGCAAATGAGCCCATTATGGGTACCTGAGGAAAAAGAAAGAAAACTTTGTATTGGTTTTATACATAAATATCTCAGTTTTTTGTAAGCAGTTGGTTTTATTATCAATTAAT
>JAQFXM010008395.1:0-10714 GCA_034693345.1 Entomobrya multifasciata | reverse complement strand
GAAGTTGGTATTGGGGAAGACGAGCGCCAGCATAATTTGGACTTTTTATTGTGGTTTTCATCTTTAAAGCATTTAGTAATTAAAATCTTGTATATGGGGAGAACTGGCATTAGGTTTGAGGACTATGACAGGCATTCTATGCTAAAGATACGAGCTTATATACTTCATTATGATCAAATATTTGATTCGAATTTGTGGACACTAATACCATCTCTAGAGTTGTTGGAACTGAAGGAAAGGCGACCTTTGAGATTTGGACACAGACGTGTCACGGGAAATGGAATATTTACAAGGGAAATGTTTGAGAATCGGTTGGGTTGAAAAGGGATACTGGAGTAAATGGGATCTGATTTGTTACTAAAAATGATTAATTTTCAGTCTTTTGCAAGTGCGGGATATCCTGTAAATGCCAGATATTTATGTATCTACTAAAAAGTTTGTAAGTTTTTCTCCAAATTTTATTTATGTGTAATGAATTGTAAAACAAATACTTTTAACTATTATTGCTGGAAACGACAAATTACTTTGTTTTGTTACTGTGCAATAAACTCATGTTTATCCTAAGCGAATATAATTTTAAATAAAGTTAATTCTACCTACTTTATGTAAATGATTTAATCATCCTGTTTATTTTTTCCTGAAAATTGCCACCAAATTGACCAAACTGAAATTTATAAATTGCAGTTTGTTTTAGAATTGTCAAATCATCCCAGGAATTATCCAACATCTCCTAAGTAATTTTAAGATGAAATTATCAAAATTCGGTTTTTTGTGAACTGAATTCGGTTTCTGAGTTCCGAATTCAGGAAAATTGGAACAAGTGGTATTTATATATTTTAGTCTGATGCCAATTTAAATTAAATATCATTTGCAAATAATTATCGATCACAGTAGAATCAACTAAATTGTTAACGATGAAGATGGGGTTTTATGAATCTTTGTATAAATAAATGGTAAAAAATTGCATCTTAAAAAACTCGTTCATTGAATTTAATTGGCTTCAGGCTTATCTACTGTGAAAATTTGTAATTTTTATCACCCAATAGTGTTTTTATCGGCTAACGTAACAATATAAACTGGAATATTTGCACTTTATCCTGTTTGCAATGCTATAATTCCTAGTAGGCAGTGATTTAGATAAGAACTTATCTTGTTTTGCATTTACACGTATTTGGTGGATAATTTAAAAATTGTTACTATATAATTTTTTGACCTGAAATTCAAACAGCTTATTTACAACAAATTTACGCATTCAGACTCCACCGAAGATTTTTTTCAAAAACATGTATTTTAAGTACTAATTAGTGGTTTCATAATAATTTAGATCAAACCCAGTCAAAACTCTGCAACCAAAGCGTCCCAAAAGCGCCGTTTTAGACTGTTGAAATGTCTTAAACAATATTAGTTCATACAGTAATAAGTTGAAAACTCCAAGTATCTGAAAATAATATGTATTACTTGCATTTAAATTAATTACATAATAGTCAACAATAATTATTGATATAAAAATTATTTTTCAAAAAAACAATTATTAACTAAAGCAACTATTCTTTCCCAAAATCTTCCCACAGTGTTGCCGTGATGAAGAATGGAAACAAAGTAGAAAATTAATGTAATGAAGTAGAATAGTACAACAAATGTATATAGTAGAAGTTCCTGTAAACAAAACAACGATTATATATTTAACCTTTGTGCTCATTTAGAGACAAATAAATTCGAATCATAGTAATCTTTGTTAAACATACCAATGTTTTGTACGCTTGTGAATTTTTATGGACTGCAGTAACTAATCCCATAAAATTTGCTAATAATAACAAAAGCGTTAGAATAAAACAAATGACAATACAAAATAGGTAGGCTAAAAAGATGCCTTCTGACACTGAAGGAATATATGAATGGGCAGTAAATCCAATAGCAACTACACCAATAATCTAGAAAAACAAAATTAATTATAAAATAAATCTTAGCTTAAAGCAATGAAATTTCAAACTAAAACTATCAGTATAATACTTACCAGTGTGGCTATTTTTACTCTAAAATTTGGCTCCTTTAATAAAGAAGTAACCATTTTAACAAGTTCCAATAAATATTTTTAATTTTTCCTACATAACTTCGTAAGCTAAAATTTGATGCATGAACTCTTTTTTATGTGATATTACTAATGTGTTTTTGTATAAAAGCTTTACTTGGATTGCCAACGTTGTAAACTGCAATTGATAACACTAGTATTGTTTGTATTTATATACGTAATCAGATTAATCTCGGTTAAATAAATCCTTTCATAAAATTGATAACATAATATCAAAGTATGCACTAATTCGTTATAAATGATAAGGTATGCTTCGTTGTGTTGATATTTATTTAAGTCTGAGAGTTTAATGTTCATCCACTAATTGCGGTCCACTATATTTGAGTTTGAGGAAAAAACGAATTGTGATAAGAAAAAAAAATTATTTAAAGTAGAAAATTATTTTTTGGCGTCGATGTATCAATTAATATATGTATTTTCAAATCAACAGTAATATTTGTGTACTAGTAAATTTATATAAATGCTTGACAAAGCTTTGTTGCAGAAAAACTATTATTCATGTATTACATTTAGATAAGAATAAATGCATACTACCGATTGAAATAAAAATTGAAGTAATTTGACGTTTTTGAAAATGAAAACTATGATATCATAAAAATTCAGTACGTGCGTCAGCCTGATGGACTTTTGGACCACAAACGGTGAGTGGACTTAACGTAATCTGCTACGGCTTACTCATTATTATTTCGATTAAAATTTAAATTGTAATACTCTAAACAAGCATAAAATTTAACAAACCTAATTTGTAGACGCATACAGCATACCTAATTCAGTATCCGTAGTGTAATGTGTCATCATCGTTGTACAGAACGGTGCATAGTAGAATAATTTTATTCTGGTCTAAACGTTATCTTAGCAGTCCAGTCACTCTGACTCATTTCTTTGTCTGTCTTTTATGCTATGTAAAGTAATGATGACGTATGTATGGAATTGTAGGTACGAGTAATGTTCTTTTGGGGGATTTAAGGATTAACTACTTATTTATTTACCTTTTTACATATCAGATAAAGCAGCGGATTTTCATGTGGCTGGGTGTACCCGTTAAAACACGTTAAAACTCGTACCAACTTGAGAGCTCGACGGTTATTAATGGGTTCAGTTAGTTAACATGAAGTACACGTAAGCGCACATGTAGATTGCTCAAAAATACGCCAAATTCAAATTTGAAATGAAGACCCGTTTAAACCCACATACCCGTTCAAACCCATTTAAATCCGTTAAAACCCGTACCCGCGGGTTTTGCCATAACTGTAAGCTTCTTTGTTCAGTACTTACAGTATTTAATATTTACTAATATGTCATGTGACTATTTTTTTCGAGTTTTTAATAAAGTTGAAATTTTTAATTTTTTTGCAAATAAAATGTATTTTTGATGAATAAAATGAATGAGTAATAAAAATTAGCGTGTAAACTGTCATTTTCTATGATAAAATTTATATTTATTTAACTTTTTAGCTACTTATCCAAATTTTTTGCACACATATTTTTGCCTTTTAAATACATTACGATTATTAATTAGGGAAGAAAAATAAATTTAGAAAACGAATGCATTTATTTTTAAATCTTCAGCTAAATTAACTACCTTTTTTGGATCCATATTAATTTTGTAAAGTTTTGCTACACTGATTTTTTTAGGGAAATAATAATTTTATAACAAGTTTTGGTGCATTTAAAAAAAAGTGCTTACATATTTATTTATTTTAGAGTTTGTCAAAAAACAATTTCGAAAAAAACAAACATATATCTAATATTTATAATTGTATACTGCATATTTAGAAAAAAATCTTAAATATTATTATTTTTTAATATTTAGTAAAACCTACACTTATAAATTTAAATGTATTGCATTTTAAAGTATATTTTTACGAAATAAATTTTTTTTCTTCATGCTATAGCAACAGCACAGCAGATATAATAAGTATAGTCACATGAATAACATTTTAAATTATGCATAGCAATTTTTTTTATAGTATTCAGGTTTTCCCACATTTTTTTAAAATGCTAATTAACTAATCAACAATTATTGTTTTTAAACTATAATTAATTATACTGGTACAATAGTAGAATATAATGGCCTATGTATATATTTTTATTATGCTGTATATCATTTTTTGCTAAATAATAATTTCAGTTCAGTTATTTTTAAAAATTAACATTTTTTTTGTTTAGATAAACAAACAAATTATAACAATTAGTAAAGTGGTGAAGATGAACAAAAAAAAGACTTAACTAAATAATTATTTTTTTCAGATGACTTTTTTTATCCTTTAAAAAAAAGTTTTTAAAAGTCATGTGATTCATGTGATAGTTGTAACTTGTACAAATTTTTTTTTTTTTTCTCAAGCTTCTGTCATATCCATGTCTCCATGATGGCTTCTGGAAATGTCCGACTTGTCGTCGTAATCCAAGTCACCTGACGACTCTTTTTTTGATCTTTTCTCTTGACTGCTACTTCTACTATGACCTACTAAACTATCTACACTTGGCTCACGGTCACTATTGTCCTTTTTCTTCTTTTTGCTTTTCGATCGCTTCTTCTCGTGACTACAAAAAAATATAATTAAAAATTAAAAATTTTAATTGATAAGCTATTTTAAATATACATTTCAATCAAAATTGCAATAAATTTTTTTTACAACAGCTTACATTGGAGAGGACCGTATTTTTCTCGAATGAGAGCGAGATCTTCGTCGTTTCTTCGACTCTGTTTTTGGAGATCTACTTCTCCTATCTGATTTCTTTGGACGACTTTCCTTCACAACGTCACTTTCGTCCTGAAAAAAAATTCCACAAAAAAATAAATATTTTTTTTAAATGGCCAACAATTTCTTATAACTTAGTTCTAATGGGTAAATATTATTTATATGTATATTTAGTGTAGTATATTATTTTGTTTCTTACAAATTTTTTCATTACCCCGTTCTCTTTGTGATCCTTACTACTTCTGTCCTTATCCCTTTCCTTATCCTTATCCCGGTCCTTATCCTTCTTACTCTTTTTCTTATCGTCGCGCTTCCTCGATCTAGATCTGGATCGTCTGGAGTGGGATCTGCTGCGGCTTTTGCGGGATCTTCCTCTGCTTCTTGACCTCTTTTTACTATCTCTACTTCTTCGACGATCCCTGTAAATTAAAAATTTAAATAAAAAAAAGTTGGAATTAAAAAAAATTAAACTATTGACTATGCACCCAAACCACAACTTAAATACTTTATATTTAAAAACTTACCTTGATCTAGACCGGGACTTGACCTGGGATTTAACCCGATACCTATCCCGATGCCTTGAAGAAGACCGTCGACTTCTAGACCTGCTGGATCGTCTTCGACTTCTGGAACGTGATCTTCTCCGACCTCTGCTCCTACTTCTTCTACTATGTGACCTGCTTCTACTTCTGCTTCTTCTCCCTTTATCTTTCACGGACGGGGCCACTACAAACAAAATACCAATTAATTATTATAAATTTCCCTTTCATTTAATTTTTTTAAAGTGAATTATTATAAATGTATTGATCACTTACCATCTGCATATTTGCCAGCGTTAAATCCTCCCGTGGTATCCAGCCCATGAGTCAATAAATTCTGTGCTTGTCTGGACATGGCCTCCTCAATCTCCTTTTGAGCTGCCTCGTTCGTTTTTGCTTGCGGCTTGATAATAGCTTGTGTCGCATGGTAAACCCTTGAAAAACATTCAAACAAAAGCATTAGCCAAAATCCACCAAAAATATATTAAAAGTCCGACAATCATCAAAATTCATTTTTTTTAAATATCAATTAGACATCAATCAAATGCGGTAGATTTTTTGGTGGACGTGTGGAGTGGAGCGTGGCAAAAATAAAACATTTTTCAAATTTACTCCGCAGAATATTCCCTGATCATGATCATCCTTCGAAGAGATTAAAACACATACAGTTATAAATATATATACCATTTAGAGAGACAGACGAGAACATTCCCCAAATATTTTTAAAAGAAAAAAAAATTAAAAATTATATGAGATGGGCAATTTATGGATTGGTTTTGGAACAGTAATACTCACTTCACATTTTCTACACGCAAGACTCGCAAGTCTCAAGAGTTAGCTTAACAGAGAGAGAGAGAGATAGAGATGGTTCATGGCGCAGATCCGCCTATTCTGAGCAGCTATTCAGTTCAGACAGAGATTGTGCCTTTACACACACACAAACAAACAAAAAGAAACGAAGGTTTATCACTTTAAATTTTTTTTAAAGAAGAAGAATTTTTTTTAGATTTTTTTTTCGTCAGACGACTCATCTGGATGAATTGTTTTTACAAAAAAATATTTTTAAAAAACTTAAAAGAAAAAAATATTGTTTTCAAAGGCTGAATTTTTTTTAGCTATTTTTTTAATTTAAAAAAATAACCCGAGTTTTTTTCCTATTTTTTTTTTGCTAACCATGTATGTAATTTTTTTTACCAAGCATTTACTATTGAGAGAGAAAGAGAGAGAGCCAATGTGACAGAATTGTTTTCACTTTTGAGAATCGCTTTCTGTCTCGTGTGTCGTGTCGTGTTCTGTGACAAATTGCCGCTCAAGTCCGGTTATATCCCACATGGCAAGTCCTTTCACAACTTGAGGCTCCCCACAACACTGACATACAAGAAAAAAAACCAAAAGAGAAGCCGTTTCACATTTGTTTTTTCTAATTTTTTTTTTTCAAATATGCTATAAATTTTCTTTTCAAGGAGAAAGTGACTTTAAAAAATATATATATACGAAATTAAGAGACAGGTATATTAAATATTTTGTAATTAAAATATATACTAATTATATTGATGATTAAAAAGCCCAAAAAAAACTAACTACATTTTTTTTCGGATGAACTTGATCTTAATTAAAGTTAATTTACTTAGCTGACCTGATTCTATAAAAAATATATTTAAAAAAAAATTTAAATGATGAATTATTACAAATTGTAGAGCCTCAGCAGCATAGTTTTTACCCCAACTTACCTACAATTTTTTTGCTGAGATTTCAAAAATTAAAATCAGAGAATTCGAATTCAGCTTCTAACTTTGAGGCCTTTGAAAATTCTCTGTCACTTGACTTGACTTACAATTGACTTGACTGCTGACATAGTTTGAAAAATATTCAGAAAAAAAAACAAACAAAAAGAATCAATAAATTAATATCTTGAAATAGACGATTTAATTTGCAATTACACATATTTTTCTAATTTTTTGGGCTTAGCTATATGAAAAAAGTGTCTTTTAGATTATTTTTTTTAAGGGTCCGTCCACAAATCACGTCACAAATATTGGGTATCGTTTGAAATTATTGAGACTGCATTTTCAGAAATTATCTCAAATTTGTTGTAATTTTTAAAGAAAATTGTTAACTCTGAAACTAAAAATAGGTTTTAGATTTCACGTGACGTGTTTTATGAACGGCCCCTGTTTAACTACTATAAAAAAAAATTTACACGAAAAACTACATAATCAACTATAAAGCTCAGCTGGTAAAATTTATACTGAAAAAGTTGATTTAAAATAAAAAAGCTACTAAATAATTATTTTTAAAAAGCTGCAGTAAAACTGAAGCCAGTTTTAATGTTTTTTTTTTTGAAGAGAGTGGCAACGTCATCTAGAATTTTGTTGATTGATTTACAGACTGAGAAAACGCAGAGCAGATAAAATAATCGAGAGAGAAATATTATTTTTTTTAAAATGACGATGACAATTTATTGAAGAGAAATTTGTTTTTAGATTTTGTGCTTGTGACGCCCATCGACTCTTATTTTTTAAACCTTGTTGTGTACCAGCAGTACCAACCAACCACACAGCTGGGCACTTGACTTTGGGAAACAACTTTGGGCACTGAAAAATAAAAAAGAATGAAACTACCAAAAACAGATTATATGCTTGAATGAATGATTTTTTTTATGAATGAATTTTTTTTTTGGTGAAGGACGCGAGCGACGCGACGTGACGCGACGACGAGAATATTTTAAAGATGTGCCAGAGAACAAAAGACGCTGTTGGAGAGGATAGAGTAGTCTCTTGTACAAAACGTCCAAATGGTAAATGGTAAAAAATATAGATAAGAATAATTTGTTGGTGTAGATAAAACTCTCAATAAATATAACATATCATCATAAACACTGCATAGCCCCATAAAATAGAGAAAAAATAAATATGATATTTTTTGTTGGGTAAATTTTTTCATCCGGGTTATTTGCCAGGTGTGTATATTCTTACCTGATCATTTTGTCGCCTATGTACTCTCCATTAAATTGGAGTGCCAGGAGAATTGAAGGCTGTTCGGAAAACTCGATAAGGGCAAACTTGAGTGGGTCGTTGTCCCGAGTACAAAATCGAAAGTATTTTACTTCGCCAGCTTTTCCAAAAAAGTCCATGACGTCTTGTGCAGTGACCTTAAAAAATAGTTCAATAAGTTGTTTTCAATGTTGCTAATTTTAATTGTGGCAACAAGTGACTGTTGACTTTTGATTAGTTTAACACGATATATTAAATCAGCAAGGAAATTAGGAAAGTTTCTCAATCATTTAAATTAATTGGAGACTGACAAACTTAAATATTGTGGTTAGTGTGAAAATTGAAAATGGTAACTGTTATTTTTGCATTTACCCGCTCAATTGTTTATTAAATGGTATAATTATAATATAATTAGTTACCTCGGCTGATATATTGCAGACCATTATGGTTCGACGGATTTCTTCTATTTTTCGTTGATCAACGGTCGGGGGAAGAGGTGGGTATAACGGCAGATTTCTCTCGACAAGACGGGGATCCTTTGTTGCAACTACTTGTAGTGGTGGGATTCCCTCCAGCTAATTATTTCACCAAAAAACCGAAACAAATCAGTTAATTAACTTATTCGTAGAGCCAGTGATTATATGCAAATGCATATCTCATAATATACTTTCTTCTACGAAGTTAAGCTTTGATATGCATCCGTGAGAATCACATCAAACCATGTCATTTCATTTAAACACCACTTGTTTTGCCGCGCATATTTTGCATATTTTCGGGTTATAGCGCATATATTGCATATTATGCAGCTCTGCATATTTGGGCGCATTTAAGCGCATATTGAAAATATGCACGCAAAAATTGTCAATTTTCCTCATAATGTTGCTCTTTCTAACGTAAAATATGGATATTTTCACACAAAACTCCTAATTTTGACACTTATATTTATGCAAAACCTCGGTATGTAATTCAATATATTGCGTAATCAACATGCCGTACTTTTCGTCCACAGTTTTTAAAGTTTTTCTTTAGTTAAACAACACTATTTTAGAATCTATAGCGCAGCTAATTTATCAAGTATTCTTATATTTCCCCGAAAATAGTTATTTGTGTGTATAAATATCCATCTTTCACTAAAATACGGTAATATTACTGAATAATAGTGCATATATTTTGCAAGTTTTTAGCGCATATTTAAGCGCTAAATATTTTCCGTTTTTAGCGCATATTTTCATCGGGTCTACTCACCTGACTGGTTACATGTTGTGGCAGTTTAGGATCAGCAATGCCGGGAAGAAGAGAACCACTTGCTAGCAATTCTAACGCTCTCGTTTCATCCGGAATATCGCCTGTACAAAAAAATATAAATAAACAAATATAAAAATTATATACTTACCAACTTGTAGTTATTATTAATTTATTGATTATTATTTACTTGTCTCACCGTCTAAATACGGGATAACTATAAGTGCTCTATCAATAAACACTGTGTTGGTTAAATGCTGCGCACTTCCGACGCTACCTGGATCGTAAAACTTTACAAAACAGATTTTAGATTGGAGCTGCAAACCAATGTCACTGTAAAACAATTTAAAATACATAATTTATAATTAAACCAGTTTATAAATACTTTTTCTTTTAATTTTTTTCTACTTACACAGTTGGATAAAGACGAATATCATCAATTTTGCCAACATATCCAAACAAAGCTTGCATTTGCTCTCGGGTGGCTTGTGGGGCGATATTGGCAACTTGAACAATTTTGAGGACCTCCTTCGCAAAACCTTTTGATGAACGACCACCACCACCACCACCACCTGATGATGATGAGTATTCTTTAGTGCTGCCATGATGAGATGTGCCATTTCTCACAGCTGATGATCTACTACTACTTGATGGACTACGACTACGGGAGGACCTAACAAGGTCATTGTGTGAAGGGGGTGACGGTGAATCCACCATTTTTTTCTTCTTAAATTAATGCACTATTTAAACTTTGTTTGAAATATTATTAAATATAAATTGAGTTTATGGTTTGTATGCCAACACAGCCATTAAAATGTCATAGGAGGACGATAGCCCCAAATTATTTAAAAACTTTTTAAAAAATCACCAATCACTCTGTTGAATTGGTGCATAGTTTTTTTAGTTGCATTTTTTGCAACTTTTTTTGGAACTTCACTTGGAAGTTTTTTCCGGTTATATTTTATGCTAAATAATTAATTAACACAGGCATTAAAGTTAATGCAATTTGTGAGTGTATAGTTTATTTGCTAATTTTTATGCTTAAATTTTATTTGTTTTTTACTCCAAGACGAGGAGCGGTAACAAACCTGCATGTCTACTTGGTTCTGAAAAGGACTAAAAAACAGTGGAATAGGCATGTATGCATGT
>JAQFXM010008394.1:0-10714 GCA_034693345.1 Entomobrya multifasciata | reverse complement strand
AGCTGTTTCTTTGCTAAGATATTTTGAATTGACCGGCAGGTGCTTTTCATAGGGTGCTTCAAAAAATGCATATATTTTTATGGAATAAAAAGTACAAAACGTGTACTTATTCAGCATTGTTTAATAGTCTTAACTGTGTGAACTGCTCTCCTTTTCACACTCGTAACGTAACCACTTTCATTTATGAGCTATAGTATCATGTATTTATGTAGTATTTATTTTATAGGCAAATATTTCAAAGAAACAGTATTTTTATGCACAATTGTCTTGTCTAAACTCTCACAATAAAAAGAAATATAAAGTAAAATATAAAAAAGGACGAAATGAAGAATAATGGATCTGATAAAATTGTGTGTAAAAAGGCAGGTAAAAATGGGGATGAACATGTGAAGCAGTAAATTTTACTGTGTGGACTTATCTGTCACGACATAACATAAAACCCAGCAAGAATGGTTTTGGTGGTAGTGGTCGTGATGGAGTGTGTTATGTTATGCAATGCAATCTAATAAGCAGCAGAATAATATATACACCCAAACACATTCCGTTTCTGAAGTATACTTCAGGCCCGAACAAGACGCAAAGGAAAAAATGAAAATGAATGTGTTGTGCATTACTTTTCTTACACAAAAATGACTTTGTTGGTTTGCCGGATTACAAGTAATTTTTTTGGACATTTTCAGTCAGTTTTTCTCAGACTTTTATTCCAGCATATCTCCTGCAAAAAAGGCACTCCTATTCTTTTACATTTGAATATTGCATATATAAATTTACATAGTTTGTTAGACCATATCATATCTGCTCCTTTCACATATCGAGATCCTCTTCTTTTCTTGCCAACGTCAGGCAGGGTTTTGAATGGATAGTGTAACAAAAAGAGTGGATAAGGAATCTCACAAGTCTCTCTGGCCTGGGTTGGCTGCTGCGTGCCTTGTCATTCTTGAATTTTGATGTAATCTTTTCAATGTATCCTTTTCTCTCTCGGCAAAGCGACATAAATACATGACCCTATATGGCCTGGTCTTTCCTCATGAATTTCTTTCATTTTTTTGCTTGTGACTTGATCCTTTCAGGAAAAGCCACATAAATACATATGCTGTGTGTAAGTATGCTGTTTCTATTTGCAAGATGGGTGAAAAGGGCAGAATGTTTTATTCTGATGAGAATTTTTTGCTAAGTTCGTGGCTTGGTTTTTTATGTTGTGATGTGTGCAAGAACCGTTTCAATTTAAGAGGAGCATTTTCTGCATTCTTGCTTTTTGATATGCATAAAAATATTTTACGCAAAAGAAAAAATGTAATGTTCAATCGTCTTACGCATCCTTGTACGTGCTATGTCCTTTATTCCAGACAAGCAGAGAAAAAACGGATGAACTGAAGTGATATGAGTATGGATATGGGTAGCATGTTCATAAATTTAAAGGAAAATGAGATTGGATGAAATACGGATGCGGACACATAAACTCAAAATGGACTCTGATCTTTGCAGTCACTGCATGCAGATGCAGAGTAGTGTGTATTGTACAGTAATTTAAAAGGAAGAAGGAGTTTGTTTTGGGATTGAAAATTTTCCTTTGATTTCGTGGAACGAAGAATGCATGAAACGTAACTGGAAGAATAGGGTTTACAAAATGTCTTATTTCACCCATGTAGTTTTTATTCGAATCACAAATGAGCTTCCGAATGCCACCTACAAGACAATAACTAATAACTTTCATAGCCTAATGGACACTATTGTCTTAATTACAGTGAAAGGATCTAGATTGTTTCAGTAAAATCTACATTGTCTTAAATCCGCACATTTATGTCAAGCAAAAAATACAACAAATCAAGTACACTACTACGCCATCGTCCAAAATGCAAAGTATGTTTTATCCAAATCTTTGTAATTACTAGGGTAAAAAATGTAACGTATAATTCGCATATTTTCAGCATAAAGGTCTCTTCATTTCGTCATCATCTTTATTAATGCTTACACAAATGCTGCCTCTCCTCCAAACACTTCCTTTCCACCATCAATGGTCTTGATAGGTGTTCCTTAAAATCTTTTACAAAAATTAGAAGTTTTACTTAATGTACTCAATAGCAAACGTAGTTATTTACGTCTTCAGCTTTTTAGCAAGAGCCCACCAGAAAAAAACAAGCAGGCAATGCTCTTATTATTATTGCGCAAGAGCTCTCACGTTGTTAGGACCCATTGGTATTAAGAACTTACCTTCTTATTTTATATTTCATGCCACAAAGGACAAAAATACAAAATTGACAATTCCGCCATCGAGTTGGCCTCGCTGTGATGCTCGTGTTCGTGTTTCAAAAACATAGTGACAACAATGATCAGTATGATCACCTCTATTATTATCACAATCATCTCAGGCTTCACACTATTTTCCCTTGTTTCCAGTACATTGTATATACCATTATTAAAGTTACCATTTCATTCCTTTTCTTACTTGTCTCGTGTCGTCTTCCGTTCACTTTTATGACGTTGTTCTCTCCTCTTGTAGTACATAAGTACAACAACGTAATAGAATCTACGCGACAGGCATACACATTTTTGAATTTTACTTTTGGAGAGCGAGCACACTTCCATATCTAGATTGAGATCCGCCCTCGCAATTTACCTTGCTTATTTCCATCCACAATTTCCTTTCCTTTCGACTGCTGATTTCAGTCTTTTTTACCTTTTCTGATATTCTTACATCTTAAAGTTAAGAGAATGGACTCTAAACAGACTTGGACAGAATGATATTAAACTGCATAAAACGAACAGAGAAGAATGTAATGAATAAAAACGTTAAGTGCACCGTTTGTTAGGCTACGTGCCTATATTCCCAATATAAATGTATGGAATGGAATAATAATATCTTGATCATCACCATCTTTCACATTACCATCGATCCTTGTATGTTGTGCTGGAGAAACCTTGAATTTTCAATGCACACTATGTACATCTGAGGAAAATGCCAAATGCAATAATAGTTATCATAAAGTGACGACGAGGAAACGAAACGGTACCAGGTTCATCTCATATCGTATATTCTTTTCAAATATTTTCTTCCTGTTTTACATTGCTTCATCATCCGCATAGTCTTCAACAGTATGACGATGGCGATATTGTCTCGTGATAGCCATACCATATCCAGACATCCAGAGAGAAGAATGAAAAAAATCCAGCCACCAGCTCAAATTGATACTTGTGAATGTAAAGGAAAAAGTCTGCTGGATCATTACAATTTTTCAGCTTACTGTGTATACCTAAACATGTGCCTGCTGTTGTGGCTTGTTAACACGAGCTCAAGGCAGAAGGTTTATCCTTTTTTAAGTGTGCCATTTGTTCTAACTATGCACATTGCATATCACACTCAAAAAGGAAGACATTTCGAATCCTTGGATCTCTGTGATCTTTGAAGAAAACATACTTGCTTTTTATCCTTAAGTAAGACCAGCTTAACACGGTTTTTTGAACTACATCAACAAACAGAGTAATGCAGAGACGGTTGAAGTTATAAATTGGACGATAGCCTATTAACCAGCTGGCACTTTCAAAAGAAATGCTAAGACGAAGGAATGAATTTGGTTGTAGACTAGGTTGAGTTGAATAGAGACAAATAACTGACTACTACTTTGATCTGATGATGTCCGTTTTCTTGACTGTACTCGTTGTATACTAATGATGCCTATTAACTTGATGAGGAATGAAAGAGCGAAAAAGAAAACCACTTTTTCTTTGAAAACCTACTGAATAGTGTCAGTCAGTGTACAAGAATTTAGTTATCTTGTCATAATTCTGAAATATACATCTGTGTAGATTTTTTAACACTTTCCTACCAATGAAGTTTAAAGCTGTATTCGTGCTGCAATCTCGCATAGTTCCGTCATTTTTTAGAAATGCATAATATGTATACACTCGGATTTGTTACAGGCAAGGCGTAAATAGTTGATATGCGTCAAATTGTAATTGAAATGGTCATTTGAAATATTGAATACATATGGTAAGTAAAGGCGTGTTAAATAAATGTACATGTATATTTGTACGGCATATATACTATATATATCATACACACTAATGATGCAGATAAGACTCATTTGCAGTTTAAATATATTACAGGTAATATTTCATAATCATAATCATTCACAGCTCCGCTTGATCTCCCCATGAGTGGCCTTTACCCTTTTTCTTAAGTTTTGTCTGTGTACATTTAAATACAATTGAGGGAAATTTCCAACAAATTATTTTGATTTACGACAGAATGAATTGTCATTGTTATTACAAATTACAAATGCAGTAAGATTATACTTTCTTGTTATTCGCCTAAAGTTTGAATGTAACTAATGAGCCAAAAAATATCGAAAAATAGGCAGCAGTAAACTTGTATTGTTTGAATTGTAACTGCCGAACGTAAAGTACTAAATGCCATATTGTTATTTGCTTTTTATCGTATATTTGCAATTTAATTCATGTAAACCAGTACTACAAATATTCATAATTTTCAGCAGTGAAACAAGTATCAATATAGAGAATAAGGTACGACTAAAATACTAGCAACCACAGCCCAGCCAACCTCGCAGCAGGGTTTAAAGGATGCTAACAAGTTTAGAAGCAAGCCACTATGCACATAAAAATCATACACTAGAATTGCATTGCAGCAGGGTATTTATTTAAAAAAGCCGTAGAAACTCTAATAAAAAAAACCATGTGCATTATATTTTTTGCTTCTGCTGATTAGGTATTATAGATTTTTTAAAGACTGATATACTTTACTTTTACGACTTAACCGCCTCATGCTTCATTGGGTGCTGTTGTTGCGAAAATTTTCTCTCTTGTGATTCTGCTTCATTGTTATAGCGGAATGTATCGGTGCCTATGCAGAATGCAGACGCAGCGCTTCGGAGCAATTCTTAAAGTTGAAAGGGCAATTGAATGTTATACCATAGTACTGGTTTCAGAGGTACTTGTAATCTCTGGACGAACTTATTTCGCAAATCTAAAAGGAAAATACATTAATTATACCACTTTAGTCTTTTATGTCTATAACACAATACAATAGACGTTTTATGTGAGTAGTCTACATTTTCTTTTTAAAATAACAAATTACAAGTGGTATAATACATATTTATATTTTGCTGTGGGTGATTGCTCTCTCTATTGCCGAAAGGATAAGTTATTAATAAATGTGGGAAAATGTTGTAGTTGGACTTCACCTCGAAAAGTAGCTAACGTATAGCTAGCCGGTTTTAAGCTAGCAACTAGCAACATAATAAAAATAAAAATGGCAATCCCAGACTGTGTGCAATAAACGTACAATTTTGAGATAAAGATCAATTGCAAGCTATTTAGCATAAAATGTTATTAAAGTAGCCGATATCACTATTATCATCAGCTCATAAAAATGAGCAAAACATGTAGTCTAGCAAAGCAGTAAAGTGCTCCTGTAAGAAAAATATATGGTGAACATCTTTCTCACCCTCAGCGTCATAAAAAATACTTAATTACATGACATGACATATGAAACTTACACAAAGCTAATTTCATAGATATACATGCATACGTGTATATGTATTTAACTTTTATGACACGAGACGGGATGTGAATAGGTACTTTGATATGTTTAAAACGTAAATGATGATGGCAGTGATGGAAGGTGGAGATCATGATCGTGATAAGTATAATTATAAATAGTACAATGGAGGCTTCAACAAACAAACGTTTAGCGCTTTTAACATACATTTTGTGTGTCGGTTTAAAAGTGAAGAAATGTCATCTAGCTGGTATTTACCTCGTGTACAAATGATAAGAATCATAAATAATAAATGAACAAGCATCCTCATTTATGGAAACATGTGCATACTGTATGCATGTACATATGCATGAAATGAACTCTCTAATGGCCAGGAACACACAAATTTGATGAATAGCATGGATATGATTTTCTTTGCCTTGACTTAAATATTCTTCTTCTGCTCTGTGGTGTAATCTGAGTATTATTTGGGCAAAAAGGCACGGTCTGTTGAGTTCCGTGGTCGTGATTCGTACCCATCATGTTTTTGTGTTCTCTCTATCAAACAGTTAATTCGTTTGCTTAAGTTCATACACAACATAGAAATCATTCCAAACATCTTTGCCTGTTACAAAACAGAAAAAATACAGAATTTGGTAAATTCCTACAAAATAATTTTCGGAGGAAACTACTCCACTCCATTTTCTTACATGTCAATATTCATTTGAACATGCTCCATTTGTCAATGCATATTACATACAAATATACAAAAGACCTGTAGGAAAAGGGTGTTTGATGATGGTACTGACAGGTTAAAGATGAATTTCTGTGGAGGAATCCGACAGGGAATTTATAAAGATATGAGATCAACGGGAAGGAGAATGGAGAAAGGGAAAGTTGTTGGGGTGAAGTCAGGAAGCGAAGTGAAAAACGGAATGTTTACTTCAACACAGTATTATATAATAATGAAACTTCATCATCTATCCATCCCGTTCATCCGGCTACTAGGCGAGTGAAAGGATAATAACATCGGTTCAAATCACAGGATTCAGCAGAATCCATCAGCTTGTCCCTAAAACAACCCTTTTCTCTTCCCGTTTGACTTTGACTTGACAGTTTTCATGAATGTTACGATTACGATTAGCTTAGCTTGTTTTTTGGATGTGCGCGTTCCTACATACACTCGTAGTTTATTTTGCAACTTTCCAAAGCTAGTAGCTGGGAGTGAGTGAGTCATATTATCAGATCAGGAAGCCTTGGATGGGTAAATTTTAGAGAGTACTGACTTGATTTGATGCATTCACATTTGTTTCAAATATGTAGAATAAAAAACCATTTCTCTGTAAAAGGGAAAAGGACACGAATTCCCCATGAGAGATTTTTTAGCCCCTTTTCTATTCTTTTCTCCCAAGTCGCAATACAACTCAGAGTTCTGTCTTTGACAACTGCTGATTTCCATAATGTGCTTGTCCTTTAGTTGGGTTCTGTCCGTCCGTCATGTCACCATGAAATGAATGTTTGGATACAATGTGTTTTACATACATGTGTATATACATTGTGCATAGACAAACCCGTCAACTGTGACTGAAAGGAAAATTGAAATGTTTTTGCGGAGTCATGAAGCAAGCTATCAAATGCAAAAGGATGAAAATAAAAATGATAAGGGGATTTGTTTCAAATGGGTTTTGAATAGACCTCGAAATTGTATGACTATTTGCTCAACACACATATTCGTACATTTGAACTGGTTTCTTGATCTTGGTTTCTTCTCGTCATCATCCTATACGCAATACGCATATTTTTTCTTCATCTCATCACCGTCATCATTTTAGGACATGTATGTTTCCTTATGTGAAACTACCTACCTCGAATTTTAATATTTGAGTTTCATAAAAACTGGATTGACATAAAGAATAAGACCGATTTTCGCTTTCACTTCAGCATAGCACCGTCAAAAGCAGCAGTTGTTCTTAAGAAAAACATTTTGACTTTTCTAGAGCAAGACTGTTTGACTTCACTTGTCTGAAAACTCAAACATTGAAAAGTTGAAAGGCTAAAAAAAGGATTTGTGAGTTGATCTTGCCCTTTTTGTTGGGAAGTTCCAGAAGTTTGGCGTTCGCGCGTAAAAACACATATTCTTCGTTTAGCCGTTACCCTTTACTATTGTTTGGCCTGGTGTAGTGTTTGCAGAGAATATATACATATGTGCACTTGGTTATTCAACTTTTCTATATATTGCTGTACTAATGCGTATTTTTTAAGAAAGGTGGTCGTGATCATCTTGAAATTAAGCAACAGATGTTGATTAGCATTTGCCTACTTTAAAGCAGCTCAGTTTCACAAAAACAGGCACAGGTGAATGAAACCAGCTTTAAAAGAGAGTAAAGGACAAGACATGTTTTGTTTATGCACACATGACACTGCCAAAAAGTCAGCCAAAGCCAAAAGGGTTGAACAGAAAAATTGCACCAAAAGTTACTTTGCAGGGTTTGAAAAATGTGTAACGTGTGCTGCAATAATTTATTTTTATTTTGGCTACCGCCAAGATTATCATTATAAATATGTACACATATATATTTTTTTAATCTTTAACTGACTGATGACTGATTTCATATTGTTACAAATTGCGATGTAAATAAATAAATATATAGGTATATGAATATGTACTACATGATGACTATAATGAAAACTGGTCGATCTTGAATTAGGAATAAGAGTTACTGCTCATATGCCTACGTATTTGGTCATGTAAAGTCATACAGTCATCATCGCCAACGTCATCGCGTCATCACAAGCATACATAAACATAAAACAAATCATAAGTCAGCAAGGTAAAAACATAAATACAAACTTGTGTACATATGTTGTTTTGTCATTGTGACATAGTTAATATAAAAAATGCTACCATTTCAGAAGGTAACTAATAAACTTATTATTTTTTGCACAAAATGATATTATAGTATTATTAAGTATGAATATGAATTATTGTGCGTGTCTTGGCTTTTGTACAAATGTGTTTCAATAAAAAATATCCCTGCATATTTTTTTATGATTGCGTAGTACATAATAGTACACACACGGTGTAATCACCAGTGATAACTGTCTGTAAGCCAAGTTAAGTGGTAGAAGAGGACTACTGAATAGTCATCGTCATCATAAAGGAAAAAATAAAAACTTTTGTGGCGCTTGACTGAATAGCTGACTAACTAACTGAACTGAACCTGCTTCTTGAGTTTTTTATACGTGGATATTACGCCAGGCCGGGATACTTCACTTCTCCTTTGATGTAATAACAACAGAACAGGCACTTATTCTAACTACAAAAAAATTATTATCACACGATATACCTTAACATAACCATTAATGTTTTCTAAGGATTCAATAGAAGCATAGAATAAAGTGGTTTTTAGTGGTATGACAATGTTAGTAAATTTCAAAGTTGCAATGCAGTAGCAAAAGTACTTATGTTATTAATAATAATAATAATAATATGAGTTTATTGTCATTCTGTTTCCTCGAGAGGAAAATTACACAGTAAGACATGTTAAAAAATTATTTTGTTGATTAAATTTACATGTATAAAATATAAGTATTATTTAAAGTGTACATTTTTTGGTAGGACATTTCTTATGTTTTTTTAGTAACAAGCATTAACAACATCATCAATACATGAGTAGTCACAGGTAGCATGATTATTTTTAGATTTTTCATATAATGTAGATTGCAATGAAAGCACATGTGTCATCAATTTTGTTTTAAATATATTAAAGGAGTTCAAATTTTTCTGGATATCAGGAGGTAACTGTAACCATTGTAATACAGATTTGTATTTAAAGCTTTTTTCTCCCCACACACCATTAATTTTTATGTTTGGAACTTTGTATTGTGATTGTCTCGTGGAGGTTACCTCTAGACATGAGAAGTCCAAGTAGTTTCTCACTGTTTCATTTTGACTTATAAAAGACATTTTGTATGCCATACATATATTGTCGTATAAAAGCTTATGTTTAAAAAATAGCCATTCCAATTCATCACAAATATAACTGCTAACATGATCATGCTAACTATTAAGGGCTCTTATCATCCCATGCTAATTACTGTAGTTATTTGTCGTAAAAAAGCCAAAGTGTAGTGATAGCCTACATCATAAAAATATGAATGAGAGCACAATATACATATTTGTGTGGGTAACGATGCATGATATGTCATAGCCATGAGTGGCTCTTTTCATAACTATAAAATTATACAAATGCTTGTCAAAGTTTTTTTATTGCATTAAAAATATTCTTAAAACAAATTTTTGCTGTTTGTTATTTCTCTGTGTGTTTTTTTATGAATTAGGTTTTTAATTTTGATCTAATTCATACATGTGGAAATAATAATAAAAGTGCTCGCAATTGACCATTTTTATTTTATGGATTGTTTTGCTATTGTAATTCTAGATGAATTCTTTGGAGATTCAATTAAATAAATACATTCATTTCATTTTAGTGTGATGAAATGAAATGACATTTAAATAAATAAAATATTTTACTGCTGCTGCCTGAATTTCAATGAGCATAAATTTCAGTGGTGACCCATCAATCAAAAATATAGGGAATGATGTCCTTTCAAAGTCCAAAATTAAAGAATAAAGGCCTTCACTTTACTAAATGGAGTCTCAAAAAAGGGAGAAAGATGAAAGTTACAGTTTGTGACTGAATAATTTATTTTTAGAACGACAGATGAGATTTAGCTATTTCTTCTGCTTGTTATTAAAACCAACAATAGAGAATATAAAGCAAAATAGTGGGCTAGGGTCGCCATCGCCAGTATGCCTAATCGGGATACTTGATTACACAACCGGCTATTTGAAGATGGAAGTAATATTTTTATGGTTTCTAGCTATTTTTATACGATAGGAGGACTAGGCAAAACTATACTTGTTTAACTGGTTGCCTTGAAAAATACAATCATGTTGTACTGACTTGTGAAAAACCACACTTCATTATACATAACTACTGACTACATACATTTGCAATATAACAACTGTTGTTGCTGTTGAGACAAATCAAAGAACTACCCAAGTTTTTTCTCGTTTCGTTGCATGGTTGGGAGCAAGAATGGTAGAATGAAATTATAGTTGTCATTGGGAATTTTCAACACTATAATAGGATACCCGTTATTTTTTAATTATTATTTTTTGGGGACTGGGGACGCAGTCTCTGAACAAGCATGCGA
>JAQFXM010008393.1:0-10715 GCA_034693345.1 Entomobrya multifasciata | reverse complement strand
AAATTTTTCCATTTTCAAATTTCCGAGTTTAACTTTCCAATCGGATTGGGTTGTCGTATTTTGGAAGACGCCACAGGAGATTGCCCCGATGGATTTTTAAAAGCTCAATATTTTAGAGCTATATTCGATGGACTCATTTTCTTAGGCGTAGCGCATAAAAGTTCATTTTAAATTGATATTACCTGGTGAAAAGTGTTGGTGTGAAAAAAGGCGGATCAAATGGAATTATTTTCCGTTTATATTTTATTTTCAAATAATTTAGTTGCAAAAGTTTGTGTTACGGACAGTTTGAATATTACTTTATATTCTACTTAAAATAGATCAAATCTCTGGTCTTATTAAAAATTAAATAATATCCTTGAATTTTTTGGTTACATCTTTGAAGTGAGATTGTTTTTATTATGAAAATAAGTTTAGCTGTTGTTTTTAATTAGGTAATAAAGTCATTCGACTGCAATAATGCAGCAGTAATGTATCATGGAGAGCATCAATTCCTTGGTGCAATTTCCTCATTCAGTAAATTTATTTAAATTAAGGGTTTTTAAATACTTTTAATGGTGCATTAATTATTTGACAACTTGAGCACTACATATTGCATAACTAACGAAATACATATTGTGAGCATAAAAAGTATCACTACAAATGCAACATTGAAATTTATATCTTTCCATAAAAAGAGCGGAACGCCTTGCTTAAATTTTTGAAATTGAATAACTGAGGATTACAATTGACATTTGTATTGTTGGTCATATGCCAATTCTAATTTGTTTACTCATTTTTAGCAGCATCTTGGTTTACAGTGGCTATAAAGCTGAAACTTAAGTGCGTAAAGGATCTTACATAAATATAATCATTTTTAACGTCACCTCCACAAGTTTACAATCAATATTCAAATAAAATAATAGGTTGCCATAATAATAATTTAAAAGATTTATGAGGTAGATTTTTCGATGATAAATGTGTACGAGAAAGCAAAAGTGTGCACTCACTACGACAAAGGTTTAACTGTGTTTGGGGTAAATGGTGGAATAAATTTACAACCGAATCTTTACAGATTTATTTTAAATGTTGTTTAAGTTTCCTGTACTGCATGTTAAATTATGTTGGCAAATCTTCTTATAATGTCCATCCAGTTTATTTCGGCCGTCAGAAAATACTTTTTTTTATTTGACAGTAAATCATTTGAGTCAATCATTTTATGGTAAAAGAGGTTTTATTGAATTTTTAAACTCATTTATGACAATTTTTACCCACAAAAAATCTTCAGAAACACAAAAAGCGACAGTACAATTAAATTGTCATACTTAATACCAAGAGCTAGTTTAAAATGTCACTAATTTCGGAAACCTTTAAAGTACAACTATTCATCCACAAATTAATACCGCCACCATATTTTGTTGATTCGAAAACCGATTTACTTTATAAAAGTCACATATAATCATGAACTTGGACAAAAAACTTTTCGTGTTTTGAGCTACATCTCAATACTAGTAATTTTCTTACCAATAACTACATTTCGCCTTGGTTTGCTATTTTTTCACTGGAAGTCCTATTTTTCCATGCAATTTTAACAGGCAATAATCTATTTCATTATATGGTGTTTGATTATAGTATTTGGCGTCCCCAAGTTTTTATCCAACCACTGCGCTGAACTCTGAATTTATGTACTTTACTAACCACATAACTCGACTTTCAACTAGCAACAGTTCCAAATACGGTTCAAAGTTTAAAAATCTATTTAATACCAAAGAAGTCTTAATAAACGGAGTTTTACTTGTCCTTTTTCAATCAATATTGGCTGTTTCGGTACTGCCATTGTATCTCTTTTGTTTACACTCGCAAATTAATTTCGGAAACAGTTTGATTGTCAAAATTATCGGGTGAATTTTGCTTTCAAATTCAGTTGCATTTGGTGGTCTTACTTATGTACCTGTTTTACTATTTGCAATAACATTAGCTGAAGGCATGACTCCTTATTCCCGAAATATGTTTTCAAAGTTATTACCAAGCTTCTCTTTACAGTCCACAATCAGATTTTCCAACTGCTATGAAATCTTTATATGCTTACACATTCTGTTGAAACTAGGAAATACCCTTTACGGCATTTATTATGTAATGGTTATGCTTATAGGAATTCTACCAGCGTCAAGCTGTGCGTACATGACATTTACAATGTATGAGCATATGGATATTTTAGTATATGCGTTGTTTCCGGTAGTATTGCGTATATTTTTTCTTGCCTCGGTACTTACATATTTTGACGGTACTCCATATAACAATTGCAAAACTTTCGAAATATATTTTTCATTTGCATCCGTTTCGAAAAGAAGATAGATAACGGCTGTTTGCGTGTCATACTGCTCGAACTAAGTTGGGACCTTGAGAAACATGCACAACTAGCCTTGGGTTAAATGCTTGCAAAGATATAATACAAAACGTGGTTACAATGATTTTGCTGGATCAAATTTAAACCTAAACAGTCCTCAAAACTGATGTAGGTGCCGGTCGTTTAAAATTAAGTTTGGGTCTTAAATATTATTTTCTTAATTGTTCCAAATTGCTACTGAGTCAATACTTTGATATTTTGTCAAATGCATTTCGAAAGTTTTTTTCTGTTCTCAAATTGGCATGTAAGGACGCATTAAAGTATTAGTTTATTCGTAATTTGTTAAAATAACATTTGCGTTTACTTTGAAATAATAATATAACGATTAAACACGTAAAAAAGGGTGTGAGCTGTACCATGTTTACTAAACCTTGAAATAGTTTAAAAATGCATAGTGGACATCAACATCAAAGTTACATTTTTAGTCTCAAATGCAATACGCAGCTACATTGATAGGTAACATGTACATACAACACACACGGACACAGTTCCGTCCCACAAAAGAAGAGTAGTGCCAAGTAAATAAAGCCAAGTAAATTGTTAACGGAGACAACCAGAAACAAAATAATAGCAGCTTCGACTTCACAAACTTTAATACGTGTTTCATTACTTTTATGATTATTGTCGAGTTATATTGTTTTAAACAAATGCAAACTACGCAACACCGGGAGGTATGAATATAATCCTTATTCACTATTTTCATACAAAACAAAAAACAAAAAAGTGTACATAAAATTTTATCTGATTATTTCATCGAAATATTCTTACTAAAAATATTTTTATTCATTGTCAGCCCGAAGATGCAATCCAATTAAATGCTCTTACCGTGTCTCTTTTAACGAAGAAAGTAAATGATGTTATTCTCATTATTTGCTGAACAAACATTTCATTAATACAGAAACTGAAAGTAATCTTAACGGAAAATGTAACATGAATAAAGAATTTATGGCGGGCGAGCCTGGCTCTCCAAAGCCGTCAAACTAAATCCCCTTTTAGCGAACCAACTAGTTAAAAAAACTATAACAATAAATTGTATGGCTAGACATAAAACCAACCATAAAACGCGCAAACTTTACATAGTAAATATTCTACTAGCGTTTTTATTTTATTTGAAAGAGTTCAGGAATAATTCGTAAATGTTTCCTTATCTGTTGATTTTTCCAAACTGTTCACAGAATCCAGCTTCACCTTAAACATTAAAGCCATGCATGTACACACGATAATGTCGTATACAGCGACATGCCTGTAGTCGTACTTGTACAACTTTAGTTTAAAAATGTAACTCAAAATTTGTTTTAGGTGTACTCGAGTTTTTATAAAACATCAAAAAACCTGTTCACATGGCATCTGGATTGAATTAATAATATTCCGGCCAAAACCCGTCCAGATTTCGATTTCAGGTTTCAGTTAGGTTGCATTACGTTATGTTAAAATAGAACGCAACTATTGCAATCGCTATCGTCGGGTCGGTTAGGTTGGGATTTAACTCAGCTGAAACATCAAGTCCTGAGTTGGAAACAAACTAGGTGCGCCTACCAGCCAAAATCTAAGTCGTGTTTTGCCCCAACTTCAATAAAACTATCAAGCTAAGTCGAAAATATGCCAATACGAAGGGTCGCTATTGCAGCATTTATACATGTAGCTTCGTTCTAGCATACGGTAAATCTTATTTCCAATGAGTTTTATTTACCACGAGAAAAATGTTTTTTAAGAAGTTATATTCCAACAATTTCCGGGGATGCCTAATCAGTAATAATAAATGTAATTCTGAATATTCAGCGTAAAGATATTTTTTCATTTATATTACCATTTGAATTGATACTTATTTTTACTTATAATAAATTTGCACCATTATACTAACTGCTTAAATCAAGAACCCAATATATTTTTAAAACGCAACGTTTTTTTAAAATTAGTGATTTATGTGTATAAACTTAGACTAAAATTTAAAGGAAAATAAAATAAACTTACTTCATTGAAAATGGTATTATTTTGAAGTTTCTTACAAAATCGTAGACACTTAAATAAGTTATTTTAGTCATTTTGCTAAATAAACAGTATACTTTCTTAAAAACACTAAATATAGTTACATGCATCTCCAAAGTAAAACATGCTATTGCAACTAATATACCACCAAGCAGAAAAATAAATATTACAATAATGTTTCCCGACATGTTAGGCTCTGCAGGTTTAATACTTCCTTCGCTATAAATTAAATCAGCTCTGCTGACGAATTTCATCCACCATTCAAACAAACCAGTATTTTGAATAAACGAAATTCGCTCAAGAATTGACGACGGCACATATGAGTCCCTATAATTAAACGAAATTTCTGGCAATGAATAGGCACCTTTGCCAACATCCGACTCTTTCCCGGACATTTTTAACTTTCTGTGAGATATTTGTGCTAAATAATTCGGCAACAACCATGCCGTTTGATTGCACTTTTCTAAATCTTTTGCTATGAAACTTTCTTGATTTTCTAGAAACTTTTCTGACAAAATATCACTATAACTAACTATGTTATCCATATGTTCCCAGCCTACAATGCCAACCGTTAGCAAATCATTCAAGTAAGAAAGGGGTTCATGTAGTACACTTGGCAAGTTTGGATTGATTATCGAATAATTCCAAGTTTTAAAAGACTCTGGTATTGATTTAAATGGCGAAAAAAACTCCGTATAACCACCAATATCGTAATTTTTATGACAAATGTAAAATGCATGCTTCAAAATTTGTTGTTTGCAATCCCCAGGCTCAGGTAGTCCATATAAAACGACCATGATTCTACTGTACAATATAACACGGTCTTCAACAAGTTCATTGATATTATTATATGGAATATGTGACCTGGGCAATACAATGTTGTACACGTTCTCACTTTTAAAAGCATTACTTATTACTAAGCCTGCCAGAAATATTCCAATCATTATACATTTCATTTGCCCATTTTTATCAAACTTTTCGGGAAACGGATTGCCCTGTTCTACCAGAACCTTATAAATACTTAATGTTCCAGTCATTGAAGAAATAAATCTGTGACAATACTTTTGCAATCTGAGAATGGCAAAAGATGTCACAATGATAGTTACTAAAATATACACCCAAACCTGCCACTCAAAAACGGAAACAAATTTAAGAAATGCAAATGCCTCAATGCCACGTGAGCCACAACTGACAAAATGAAGCCTATTAGGTACGTTCTGCATTCTAAATGTGGTATTGTGTTCCTCAAATGGTATTTCGTCAATTACAGCGATTCTCGATAATCGGTTGTAAACCCTTAATGGGTCAAATTGTTCAAGTGTTAAATTTCCAACCAGTAACATAAATAGAGATGCATACGCAAAACCAAGAAGTTGTAGTTTTTTGGTAGATTTAAGATTCAATTTTTGTAAGTTTTTTAATGGGAGTTTAATTTTTTCAGGTTCGTTTGTGTCATAGTACAAAATAGACTCGGGCAACTTAAGATGAGCCGCAGATGTTATTGCTCCCTGAAACGCAATAAGTTTTTGCCTATTATCCAAAAATTTCAAGTAGGTAAATGACAAATAGTCCAATTTTATGGTGTGAACACTTAAAAATATTGTGCATGTCGGACAAGGAAAAATTGCGTACATTTTTTTTATGTTGCATTTCAAATCAATTTGTATGATAGTGGTTTTAGTAGAACAAACCAAATGGCCCGTAAGTTGTACATGATTAACGACATGATCTTTCTTTCTTCTGTTAAACGTCCACTCGGCCAGTGAAATGGTTTCATATTGCTCTACATCTGTTTTTAAGTCAATCAATATGTATACTGGTGGCCTTAAGCTCGGCAATATTTTAAATCTTGAAAGTACATCTCTCCCAAATTCGTCAAATATTTCCGTGTGCTTCCCCAAAATAAGTAAGTTTTCAGGTAGGAATAAGTCGATCTGAATTTCACACTGCCATGGTCTTGACGACATTTCAAATGTAGGAGAGTGTAGGCTTGGACAACCGTGAGTATACCTGTCTGCTGGCCAAATTGAAGCGAGATATCTCGGAAGCTGGCAATGAGGTTCTATTAGGTAATTATCTTTTTTGTCCTGTTTCATGTAATTGTTGATTGGCATTTCTGTAGAAAAGTTGCCATTCAATTTAGAAATCATTTCGTTTGGGAGCCATACTGAATCCACGCGCACATTTTTCTCATTTGTTTCTGAATCGACAAAGTCAACACGAACAAAACCAAGATCGAACTTTCGTAAAATCAAAGGAAATTCAATTGTTGGTTGTACGTCGATGCCTTCAAAATTGTTTATTGCTATGAGACAGTTACTTTCAGCAAAGTGGTTCAAAATTGGAAACAAATTATTCACAACTTTTGGTATTTTTGGTTGGCTGGAAGCTTTTTCTATACTACGTAGATATTCTTTGATTTTTCTTAGTCCATGATAACGACGTAACCATTCAAAGATTGCCTTCCCGAATTCGCCTTTATAGGAGGCTAAACCAACCATTTTTGTTGTAAGTGTATAGTAAAGCTTGCTTGTTGTCTTATTTTCACATTTGGACATGTCAATAACTGTTTGGGTAATAAGAAACATTAGGGAAACGAAATGGAAACTAAAGATTTTCATTGTTAACACATTTGTCGTGAGAACTCTATACAAGTAGAATCGATTTTTTACTTGGAATGTAGCACATAATCCAGGTTCTGGTTGAATAAACTAGTTAGGTTTAAGGTATGCCATAAAAACTGACGTGTAATTACAAAGCTTTTTACAAAACCTATTACTACGGCTATTGTTTTAGCATTTTATAATGGATCGATAAACCAGGATCTCGATATAATATGAATTGGTAATTTCCATATAAAATGACATGGAATAAAACTAGCGTGTTAAAATGTTCTGGGAAATTTTCATGTTTCAGGGAAATTCAGAATCGAAAAACATAAATTTCCAACCCAATTTATAAATACTTCACCTTTAGCACTATGATTTTTTTAAATTTGTGTTCGTCTAACAGCCTTATTAACGTCACTTGGATGTCGGTATGTTGAAACTTTCTAACGATTGCTTTTATTACTGTGTCAATTTATACAGCTTTTTAAACGACTGCTTAGTCAATTATTATCCCGTTTACAACTAAAGATGTTCATATAAATCATTGATTCAGTAACAAAAGCAATCAAACCCATAACTTCCTTAATTTTAAATATTTGTCGCACAATGTTTGACAAAATGGTTGCCTAAATGCTTGACTTTGTTATTTGGTAAAACACCTTAAATTCAAAGAGATTTTAACTTTTAATTGTAGCTGTCACAAGTTCGTAGTGTATGTTATAGTAATATGCTATGAAACGATGAACGTGATCTGAGAAAATGGTATGAAACGTTCGGATGGTTTCTTACTTATTGATGTCACACTAGTTTACATTTCACAATGTCCACAATACAAGTACTTTACATCAAACTAAAATGTTAGCTACGTGGTAAGCTTGTTAGCCAGACAGTACAATATTACTCTCTCACAACGATTGTATACTTGGGTAATACCAAAACCAAGCAAAACTGATAAACACGTCCGTTAATATTTAAATGAGTTAGGTGATCACAACAAATTAATATAATCTTAAACCGTTTTTAATCCAATCTGTTAATATATATTAAGCGGGGAAAGATTCATGTGAAAAGCTTGAAATACAAATCTTATATCATGATCAATTCGTGGTTATATTGTTATATGAGGATGGATGTGCTATGATACTAAAAAGCAAAATGACTAAGTTCTTGTAGTTACACGTCAGCGTCTAGTTTAAATGCCAACCTATATTTATTGAGTACTGTGTATATGCATGTTATAGCTTCTACTTTTGAAATATTTTTAGTCGAAGTTTTTTTAAAAGCGTGCTTGCGAAGTGAACATAAGCATCATATAATGTTAAATGCAGGCAATTGATTTTTTTATAGCTAACTAGTTGAAAATGGTAGTCTATACCAAATAAATCGATAACATTTGTAGTCTACACTGGTTGCTGCGGCGTTAATATGCTACTAAATACCTTTAAATGAGGTATATAAGAGTATAGAACACTATCAAGTAAGAAAAGCGAATCTTAGTTTATGATTTACCAAATGACGTTGTGCGTTGTTTAGTACAAAGGAAAACTTGGCAAATTAGCCTATATAAAAACTCTGAAATCCAACGAAAATATAATAGTGGAATATGTCACAAGAAACATTATTCAAGTGTGCGTCCTACAAAAACATTGTTATTTTTAAAGGATTTATATTTATCAGGGAAATGAAATCTTCAATTATAAGCGACAAACTAAATGTGCTTTAAAATGAAAATCGTCCACCAGAATATCTTAGATAGCATATTTGCATTCGCATTTGGAAGTCTACAGAGAGAATTTTAAAGGCATCCAGAAGTTTCTATTTCCTACTTTCTTAAAAAGCAATTTTTCAAAAACTCTTATCGGAGACTTTCCGTAATATCCTTTTTACACCATAACCATTTCTTTTGATGAGATAAATATTTTGCATACTTTTGACTAAGTTTTAAAATCACTCCAAGAAATATATCACAAAGCTTATATACTTGCCGTAAGTACCTATACATGGTCATATACATCTCCAAAACAAAACAAGTTATTGCAACTACTATGCCACCCACCAGAATAACAAATATCACAAGAATATTCCCAGACATATTGGGTTCCTTAGGAGTAATGTTTTCACTGCCCAAAACCAGATCAGACCTGTTGATAAATTTGGGCCACCATTCCAACAAACCAGTTGTTTGAATCAAAGTAATGCGTTCAAGTATTGATGACGGCACATAAGAACTTTCATAATGAACAGCTACCTGTGGCAATGTATAAGGAGCACTGCTAACATCAGAATGTTTTCCAGACCTTTTCAAGAGTCTGTGAAAAAACTGAGCTAAATAATTTGGCAATAACCAGGCAGTCTTTTTGCACATTGCTAAATTACTGCTAATCCAATCATTTTGTGCATTGTCAAATATTTTTGGCAATGTGTTTTGATTTTCCAATAAATTGTTCAACGTATTATAAGGCATGCGAACTTTAGCCAAATCGATTAAATCTCTTAAAGATCCTTTAACCACGTTTGTTGCCTTTAGAAACATCCGGGAATAATTTCTAGCTTTTATCGAATCTTTTATTAAATCGAACGGTGTTTTAAGCTCAGCATCAGCGTATCCAAGAAAAGTTGAATCTATACATATTTCAGACCTATATTTGGAAATAAAACTGTTGTCACATTTCCTTCTAGAATATTTTAAGAAATTGTTAAATTGAGTTCGAGTGTACAATGAGACATTGTCCTCAATCAGGTCTTCAATATTATGATATGGAATAAGGGTTCTAGGCAATACAATTTTGTAAACATTCTCACTTTTAAAACCATTACTTATCACTAAACCAGACAAATATATTCCGCACATTAAATATCTCATTTGCAAACTTTTATCAAAATTAGCTGGAAATGGGTTTCCTTGCTCCACCAATATTTTAAAAATACTCAATGGCCCAGTCGTAGTCCAATAAGAGCCTGAACCATATTTGTACAATTTGACAATTGCAATCGATAACAGAGTGACGGATAATAGTATTAATATCCAAATCTTCCATTCAAAAACCGAAACAAACTGAAGAAATGGAAAGGGCTCGATCCCACGTGTACCGCAACTGACAAAGTGAAGATTTCCAAACGAGTTTTGGACACGTAAAACGTTGTCATATTTCACCTTTTCTCTTTCCTCAACAGCAACCCATCTTTTAAATCCAAATGGCAACTTAGATTTTGTAGAAAAAATTGTAAAATTCCCCAAAAACAAGATAAATATTGATGCATATGCAAATCCGAGCTGCTGCTGTTTTTCTGACGATCCTAAGTTTAACTTGTGTAGGTTATTTAAAGGTCGTTTGATTTTGTCTGGTTCGTTTTCAGCATAGTGTACGATTGCGGCAGCCAGTTTGACATTAGTCCAAGATCCAACTTTTCCTGGAATTGAAACAAACTTTTGTTTACTGTCCAAGTAAGATATATAGTTAAATGAAAGATCATCCAAGCTCATGGGGTACACATTTAAATAGTTGAGACACTGAGGACACGGAAATATTGCGTAAAATTTTACAATTTCACATTTGAAATCCATTAGAATTTTTTGATATTTAGTTTGGCAATTTACATGGCCTGTAAGCTGCACGTGATTAACTATTTCACTTTCACTGTTTCGTTTATACGTCCATTCCGCCAGTGGCATCCAGTCGTACCCATTTACATCTGATTTACAGTCAATCATTATATAAATCAAGGGTCTTAAA
>JAQFXM010008392.1:0-10715 GCA_034693345.1 Entomobrya multifasciata | reverse complement strand
TTGGACCACTTAGTATACTCTCATTCATTCATTCGTAAGTAAAGTCGTAAATTATTTTATGTTTTATTATTTATCCAGCTTTTATACATGTTTTGAAAACTTAAATATTATTTGTCATAGGTACTTTTTGTATTCAACCGATCAGCATTACAAACATAAAATTTTCGAGTTAGGACGAATGTACCGAAATCTCCAACTAATAGTTAATCTGATGAATGACGTCAACTCAACATTGCTAGTTGGGGCATTGTCAGCTGTAGTCATAACACAGGCAACAGCCCTAACAGTTGGGATTCGTATACTACCAGTAGCTCACCAACAAACTGTTACGTTTACAATATTTTTAATGTGTTTTCTTTAGTGCTTTATTGTAAATCTTGTAACGTTGGGTCGACTAGGAGAAATTCATTCTATGTCATCCGATGTTATGGAAAATTTAAAAAGAAGTCATAGATTGAAAAATGATTTTCAGGAGAAATACAGACAAAGATTTTACAAGTCTTGTACTGTTTTAAAAGCAAATATTGGTAATGTCAATTACATGGATAAAGAGACTCCATTGACATTGCTGGACATCGCAAATGATCTTACTATTAATATGCTTTTGTTGGAATAAAAGTGTTAAATTTTTTATCTAATGGGTATTACATACATGCATGCATTCAAAGTTTAGATGAACAAATTCAAGGGTTTTTACCGATACTTCTAAAACTGAATCGTGTTTAATCAAGTATTTAATTATATACTTAAATATTATCTAAGTAGGCAATATGCTTGTACTGTAATATCGTGCAAACAAAACTGCATTTTTATCATTACTATGTTTACTTTTAAGGGAAACGATTATCGAATCGACTCCATATTAGTGTATCTGTGTCTTTGTAGATTATATGGAGACGAAGTTTTTCAGTGGAACGTTTTTAACTGTCAAGCTTCACATAAACGACTGCTACATTGCCGAATTCTTTTAGTCGAAATATTAATAGTCGACCTTGCATTTTGTTGAACTTTTATAGTCGACCAAAAGTAAGTCAGGCAAGTTACTGTTGAGCTCATCACTAAAGTATTAATAAACACGTGGTTCCCATCATCAAAATTTTTAAATCTTTCTTGGCACTTTTTTCGAAGAACTTCACACAATTTTCAATGAAACCTTGGAAAATGGAATGGAAAAAATGGAAAAAATTGGTCCAACTTGGCTCGTTTTTCATAGCCTAAACTAATGCACTCTCGTCTCTAAACCAGATAATATCAACAAAGCATGCCGTTTAGAAACAGTTATGTTTAGGTGGATTCCTATTTGTGAAAATTTAGTAAAATATTATCAAAACAAGGTAAGATTTTATAAAACTTTACATTACTATAAACTAGCCAAAAACTAAATAATATTTAACTTTGTTTGTAGTTTTACATGCTTAAATAAAAGAACTAAAGGTAATCCAAATTACAAAAATTATAATTCAAAAGGTAGGTGAATGGTTTTGTTTAGTAATATGTTATGTCAAGGCGACGAAACTAAATAAAAATTGAATATTTTCGACTTATTTCGATAACTTTGTTTCGTCCAGAAACAATGTTGACTAAATTCATTTTTTGTAAAAAAGAGTTCTGCCAAGCCAATTTTGTCACTTAAATTGTGACAATAACTTTTAGGTCGACTAATAAAAGTCTACTAGTAAAAACAATCTAACAAAGCTATGGAATAACAACAAGTCCACTCTATTATACATGACCTTAAATTAAAGAATTGTTTTGTGTGGTAATTATCAAAAACTGCAAGCTTCTGAATTCTCTTTGAATGAAACATTTATCAACTCAAGTATTTTTTCTCATATGTTGTCTCGACAATGCTGCTTTCCATAATACTTTTAACTGAAGTGAGAACTTTAGGTTTATACGTTAAAGTGTTAAAATACAATTCTAGAATATATAAATTTAATTGAATAAGACGAAATCCAATCAATAAAAATACTTTACTTAGAAAAAAGATAATGACTTTGTACTACTTTAATAAAAGTTGACGGAACGCTTTAAAACCAGTAACAAGGTTACTTTACTTTTTCAAAGGTTTTGAATATTTAGGTAAAAAAAGGTTAGCGTATGCTTAGCAAAAGCTTCAGTACACTATTCTACAATACAATTATTTACGTCCCTGTAAAAGCATATATTTAGCTGAGTTTGACGAATTAATTTCTCAAAACATAGGTAATAAATTAATAAAATGTTTTCAACCATACATCTCTTTTTAAATACTGGTTGATCTATAAAATCGTAAATAAACCAGAATCGATATATGCCAGATATTTTTGTGTCCGATATTCTTCATCATATATTCATATGTTTTTCTCGTGGTTTGTGGTTTGCAAAGTTCTGATTGATTAGGTGTGGAAAACAAAAACAATCATGCATATGAAGGTAAAGGGTTTTACTATGAAAACAGCAAGATGGATTTTTTTACCACTTGCGCTATCACTGAAGCAACTGAAGTTATGAAACATAAATGCCAATAAATTAGACATATCATGTATTTGTGAAACCCAGAGTAATCAAATTTCCGTATACTTTCCACCGTTGACCTTTATAGTTAGAAATAGTCGTACAATATTTATAACTGGAAAATTTGGCACCGGGTAGGAACCAAACTTGAAAGCATATATGACGGACAAATAGAACAGGCATTTGCTACTCTCGTGACTGATTAATTACATTTCTATTATTCAGCATAATAAAACTTTATTGAAGAAGAGGTTTTACCTAACCTAACTACCCAAATAATGCCCTAAATAATTAACAGTAAAGAAATGAAGTTAAAAGAAAGATTCAACTTAAACTATTATTAAAATATTATTGGCTTACATCAATTTGAATTGAAATCCATACCATACATTTTCGTTGCTCATGATGCAATGCGTTTCTTGATAAGTTTTCCGTATTAACTCCCAAAAACACTGGAAAATGGTTTCAAAATACATTTTAGTAAAAATAACAAATTAGATTTCAAATTTTGTACACGCATTCAGTTAATTTATCTAATCGGGTCACGTGTATTATAAGTAACGTCAACCATTTGTTTCTCTTTATACTAAAATGTAATGCACGTGTTCTTGTTGAAATGAATTTGGTCACCATTCCATTGTGCGGACCTACTGTAGTTTTATGCTTTAGATCATCATAAGATTCATAAAAATGTTTTGTTCGGAAATAGTTGCTCACAAGTCTAAACTCAATGTCTATGTATAGCTACCCGCATTGTACCGATGCTTGAATATGTGTTTTATTATTTCAGGTTATCGCATTTTTAATCAATGAGCAAACAATTTAAAGCTGGTGAATTTTCGAACAGACTTCATTATCTTTTTTCAAGTGTTAGTGGCTTTTTTTGAAACTCCGGAGAAACTCTCAACAAAATAAACCTTTAGGAGTTTATGAGGGTTTGTACTACTAACTAAAATCTTTATCTCTAAAATCTTATTATCACGGATTGCATTGCTAACTAAATTTCAAAATTTATTTGGCATTTCTCTTTACAAGCTGAACACTAAAGCAAAAATCATATAAGAAGTTTCTCCGAGAAAGGAAATGCGCTATAAATAAAAAAGATCTATTTTGTTTTTTCATCTGTGCTTCTTTGTGGAATCAGCTTGTGTATAAAATTTAGTCAGCCGAAATACCAGAAGTTATTCTAACCATTTTTCTGATAGGCAGTATATTGTCATTTTGTTTTTATTGAATGTTATTTCAACAAACTTCATGCGATATAAAAGCTGTTCGGCCAGCTTATTATTTCTCAAAGGTAAGACCACAAACACCCATCTTTTAAATTCTATCGCTACGTAAAATGAACTACGTTCTTCAGGTCATCTAAAAGCAACTGTAAAAGTACAGCCAAACAATTAAGGTGAAAAGATAATTCGTGATTTATTGGGCTAGTTTAGGGCATCATAAATTTATTTGAACAAATACATTAACCAAATAATGATAGAATAACCGATAAATCGTTGTAAAAAAAAGTCACGTAGGTCGCACAAAAACGGATCTTGGTTGGCTGAAAAATTATTTTGACGTCTTTACATCAATTTGTACAACATGTAAGAATTAGGCAAAAGTTTGAACTTAAAAGCATTCTTCAGACGAAAAGGTAGTTCCTTATTCATACAAAATCCAAGGTAGTTCCTTATTCCCCCGAAAATGATGAAGTCTCAATCTTTTTCCTGACGTATGACTATGTAGAATTCCAGCCACAATAGTAATACCTTCTTTAGGGAGCATTCTCACAGTACATTCTCTACTACAATGACCAAACATTGTTGAATTCTGTGTTTTTGGTGGAATTAAAGCTGGAATGGGTAAACCAGGTACATCGTTACCTATTATCATTACACCTCTATCGTTAGAACGTAACTCTCTGGTATAAAACATATAAACTTTTAATCCGAATGCAATATTTGAACGTTTGATTGGATTATCGTATTGAACTTAAAACCTAAAATATGTATCTTCCAGAGGTTTTTTATTCCAGAGTTATCAATTTACAATAAGCTTACATCGTGGTACGTATTGCGTGAATACGGAATCGTGTATTTTTAGAGCCTTGAACGGTTGCCTTATTCAATGCGATTTTATTGAAAATTACATTTCAACGAAAACGAAATTAGCATTAGCAGTATTAAGGTCAACTGAATCATAAGTGCAGTTCCGGGATATTGTACATGAGTATATGCCATATATTTTGAGTAGCTTTATACGAAAAGTTGAATCCCCAAGCTTTTTTAAACTCCGCCATATGACTTCAAATAATAATTTCAATTTTTAAATTAAGTGTGATTAAGTTCAACATCCATGAAAATTTAAGTATCAATCATATCAAAAATATTAGTAGGAATCGAAATTAATTCTAAAAATAAATTTAAATTCGTATTTAAAAAAACATTTTTGAACTCATTTAAAAAATAACTTTTAAACTCATATATAAAAATAGTATTACAGATTGGCATTAAATGTTAAATTGAACTTCTGGCGTGTTTTTTTATCGAGTTTTATTTAATAGAATTAACTTCAAATGGTAAGCATTGGAGTCTATAAGGTTTTTACTGATACCAATCTGTAGAACAGTTTTTAACAGAAAGCTATTTTGTAATATTCTATTTTTCGTTTGGAAGAAAACAATTTCGATACTTATCTGCGTAATAGTTTTAAAACCAATTTAAACTCTTTACTTCGTTAGTTCTCTACGAAAGCATAATTTAAATGCACTATCGCGTATATTTTTCTAAAGGTCACATTAAGCCAGCAGAAATGCCGCTTTGGAGACATCCCAATTGAAGAGTCAGTTTTGAATCCAAAGGCAAGTCCGCATCACTGAATTCTACTGCACAAGCCATCAACAATTGAGCTGGAATGAAAAATTGGCATACACAAAGCCTAAACTACAAGCCGAAATTCAAGAATGATTACTTCAAGAGTGTAAAAATAAATCAAAACTATCTAGAATATTGTAGGCTCGTCTGCCAAGACGAAGTTGTTTATTTAAAATAAATCTAGCCACAATGTCGTTTACGGAAACAACATTTAAGGTTCATCGCAAATTTCAAAATTATATTCTCATCCCATACTACTTTAACATGGAACAAAGAATTCTAAACGATAATCCAAAATACAACAGCAAATGCTACAAAGGTTTTCGGTGGACCATACATGGAATATCTGCAGTGTCTTTTCTATACTTCATTTGTAGATTGATATTCATATATAATCAGTGGAAATTCTTTCAAAAGACACCATTTGAAGAAATTACTTTTAATGGTCTTGGCTTATGCAGTCTTTCCATTTTGAATTCAGTAAATCGTTTAATTTGTATAAACAACAAGTTTCTGCAATGTTTACTGACGGAAACCTGCAAACTGATAAAGTTTTCAAACAATGCTATACTCCGTAAACGTATAATTGCACGCTACACTGTGAACCAAATCATAGTTTGGGGCATGACGAGTCTTGTTCCAGTATGGATGTTTTGTGGATTGATGCTTCCATTTGTTTTTTCCTGGTGCCCTTTCCAAGTTTGTTTTGGAACAAGTATATTTGTAAAGTTGTTTGCATCCGTAGTATACTTAACATTGGCGTATGATGTATCAGTATTTATATCTGTTATTCAGCTTATGTTATCTTTATTAGAAAATGTAATTTGTTTTAACAGTAAATCTAGTTTACGTAAAGTTTACTTGGCCACTTCTGGAAACTTCCCAATGTCACTTTACAATCGTTTTAGAATTACACAATATATTATGATATTTACAAATGATGTGCTGACTGAATTCCTAACAACTTTTGTATTTTTTGGAATATTTCTATGCTCGTTTGCCACCTATGGAATAATTACTCTTTATGGAAAAGTTCAAATAATAATTTATACTATTTTCACTTCTATGGCCATACTATGTTATTTTAATGCTGTAGTTTTGACACTGTATGCAGGTAAGATCAGATCGAATTGCAGCTGGATGCATGAACAACTTAAAATAAATGCTAACACTTTGTTGGCTAAGCGTGCAGCACGAAGTTGTTCTTTGGTTATTGGTGCTAAACTGGGGCCATATGGCATTGTGAACTCAAAATTGGGTGTACTCATATGTGATGATATGATACAAAATGCAATTGATATGATTCTTGCAATTAAAAACACATAATAAGGTTTAGTAACACAAGTGAAGGTAATCAAGTTTAAAGAATAATGGAAAATATTTGCATGTGTTAATTAATATTTAAAGTAAATTTTAATTGTAAACCACAGCATTCAAATGACGATTAAATCAAAGTATTATCAAAATATTAGGTATGGTAATCGAATTAACATGCATTGGGTTCTAAATGGTGAAAGTAGCTTTCACAAACCAAAATACGGTTATGTTGTGCTAGTGGAATTAATGATTTAAAAAGATAACGTGTTTTTGGTTTTATTTACTTGATTACTTTGCAATTCAACCTTTTTTAACCTTTCAAGCTAAAGTTAATCACATGAGTGCGTAGAATTTTGCAAAAAGCATGAATAAATTACAGTATATTTGGTGCAATTTTAACTTACTGAACTCCTTAACTTTCACGCGTATAAGGTTGGTCTTTCTATGCATATTCCCGTTAGAATAGGTATGAAATGTGGTGACTTGTAGCCAATAAACAACTTTCCGATAAAATTACACACTATTATTTCATTTACATCATATTAATATTGCAATGCTTGAACTACTTTCTTAACAGCATTATGTCTTAAATCGACCAAATAAATTTTTTCAAGTAGAACATTCTCACCTTGTAACCTTATTACCCTCAACAAAATAAAATAAGATGCAGGGTTTTGTTGGTTTTACACAGCTAACAAGTTTTTGCTGGCATGCGCTAAAATATTTTCTGCACTGGTGTAAAGTCATCGGTCGATTTAAAAATGAAATTACTGCAGATGTACCTAATTAATTGGGAAGTCTTCACAATGTATTGTAGTATTCCAACAAGTTAAATTTGTATGCGATTTGTTGCTAGTTCTATAAATGCATAAAATAAAAACCACTGTTCCGAAATCCTATTTTAATTGGTTTTAAATACGAAAGGCGTACACTTTATACAGACACCACATAAAGGTTATCAAATAAATAATCCAGAAGTTTCGAAAATGAAACAAAGTACTTCTCAAAACAAAACAATCGCAAAAATGCTGAAATCAATTGTCGTCATTATCATTATACTAAACCCAAGGGAATTCCTTATTGCTTAGAAAATGATGCAGTCTCAATGTCCTTCCTTACGTATGACTATATTAGCCACAATCGTAATATTTTTTCGCATAGCAATCTGTCTGTACATTTTTTACTACAATAGCAAAACAGTTTGGAATGCTTTGTTATTGGTGAAAACAGGTAAATAAGGTATGTCACGACCTATAGTCATCACACCTCCATCATTTGGACGCGATTTTGGCATAAGATATATCATATTGTAATCTAACAATAATATTTGAACGTTATTTTGAATTGTCATAATGAGCTTGTATCATATAACATTCAAATGCACTCGAGGTTTCACCAAATTCAAAGCCTAATTTGACATGTTAACAAACAACCTGCCATTAAAAGTCAATCCATTGTAGACTTATGTACAAAAGTGCACAGGTCATTCACTAGTGGATCGAATATAAAGAGAAAAACACCTTTAATACTCTTCACTTCTGGTTAATGGTCATTTGGAAGGGAAATCCTAACTTTTTTGTGCTACACCGACTGTGGAAAATTCTTCTAACAACACAAAAGTTTCAAATTGCATCAGCAATTAATTCATTTGAAAATATTGAAGTTATTTTTTAAAGATTATTTTCTAGAATTAAATGGAATAATTGAATTTGTCTGTTTAACATTTTTTCGCAAATAATTATCATTATGATAAATAGATAAAAACACATTCTCCCTACACAAATTTTTGTTTTTAAATCCAAGATGACTCATTGGAATGATGATGACGAGGGGATCCAACTGTCAAAAATAAGTTTACTGCTTATATTATATTTAAGCTGTTTAGAATTGATATTACTCTAAGCTACATATGTTACATGCATGATAAATGTACATAAAAATGTAATGTTTATGTAAACAGAACTAAGTTTGCTAATGCAGCATTTTTTCTTAACTTCATAAATTTCCGTCTGAAAATATTATGATTATGACTTGTTGCATATTTTTCTCATCAATTAAATGCTTGACCTTCGCTAATTGTTTTGACTGAAAAATGTGTAAAAGCCAAACAAACACTAAATTAAAATTAGTAAACGAGCTCAATTTTATCCCATTCAATTTTAGTGAGTGTGATAGAAAAGGCATCCAAAATTGAGCTGTGTTCTAATGTACAACGTTCATTGTAAATTTACGTTTGAAAACTATGGAGTGGTTAACAGTGATTACAACCAGAGTTTCTGGGTGTCTTTTCCTAGCTTATCTTATAGCTTTCACCGATCCGGTAAATATATATATTAAATTCACCAACAAATTAATATTAAGTAAAAATTGGTCTTGAATTAAATCAATTCGTTTTTCGGTATAATTTCTAGGTTGAATCATTTACAAAACCGGAGTTTATGCTACCGGAAGCAGAAATTCACACTCAACTACAAAAAATGGACAAAGATAGCTTATCCGGAGGGAAATTGATTGCAGGGGCCTATCCTCAACACTTTTCTTATCCACTACCACAACAACATCAACCAATTGTATTGGGCACGGCACCTATAATCCCGTCTCAACATTCCCCAAATTCACAATCAGCTTATCAAGAGGACCACCCACCTCCACTATTTTCACCTTTTGCTAATCCTCAGGTAATTTTTTAAGGCAAATAAGCACACTACAATTATTTTTTGTTTCAATTATCTATCCAATTTTTCTAGTCAATTCCAAGCCATCTCGACTCCACTCCCAATTTTTCCTCTGGAATGCGACTGGATTTGGGTGGAACCTTGCTTATCATTTCAGATGAGGGTTCTTACGATCGCTGTCCTTATCAAGGTTTTCATCCTTTAGGACCGTCTTATGAGAGTGCTTATCTTGTTTGTATTCCTGGTGAAGATAACATGTTTATTGGGATTGAGGCAAGTTGTCCGAAGGGACATCTGTTTTCTGGAATATTAAAACGATGTGTGGGGGAAGATAAGGTGGGGAAGGAGAGACAGATGATTAAGATGCTGGAAGCTATTGGGGAAATGCGCGAACGAGATTTGGTGCCCTATGCAATGGGAAGGGTCAAGGAAGGTGAGAATGAAGAGATGGAGATAATTGAGGAACCAGTGACTTTTAAACGGATAACAGATTTACAAGATGGTTTGGGGCAATCTGAGAAAAATAAGGAGGAAACAGTGGAATTGGAGGGGGCTGAGGTGGAGGACTTTGTTGAGAGATTATTTATGGGGGCGGAACAGGAAAGGGAGGAGGAGCACACATTTTCTGGAAAAGAACAGCTTTTTCAGCTTGCTGAGCTACTGGAGGAAGTGGAAATGGAGGATTTTAAGGAACGTCATAATAAATTGGATGGGGAGGAGGTCACAGGTGAGAATTGGGATGAAAATGTTCAGAAATTTTTGGAATTAGGGGCAACTGAACAATTGAAGATTAAGGAAGCTGAGGCATCGTTTGTAAAAGTTGATGATATGATACTGGAGTATCCTAAGGAAAGTAACTTTGAAAAGTTGGATTTGGACGAGGTGACAGCGTCTGGATTTAGTGATGATGATTTAATCCAAGATATTAATGCTGTTGTAAAAGGAAATAAGAAGTTTAAAGATGATACGGTATCTGAACTGCTAAAAGCCGAAGATTGGGTTATGGTAGACAACTTACATTTAAACTGAATCAATATTTTGAATAAATTTAATATTTGCGTTTGAATTTTAAATTTTAATTATACCATTTTAATATTTCTTTCAAAGTATCTAGAAATATTGAACACTATCCATTAATTTATATGTAGCCAACATCGTCACGAATTATATGAATATATATATATATTTATTTGTATAGCTTTAAAAGGCAAACTTATAAAAAAATGTATTTATAATTACAAAATATTTGCATGTTTTTACGTAAAATACTTTATATAAATCCTCTATGTACACAAGAAGTTTCTGAAATGAAATAAGGTACTGCTCCAAACGGATATTCTACAGGTCCACTATAATCATCTTTAGT
>JAQFXM010008391.1:0-10717 GCA_034693345.1 Entomobrya multifasciata | reverse complement strand
TATGCCATTTGAGACTTGATCTCGAGTCAGAAATCAATTTGAAACTTATCTTGATCCTCTAGTCAGATTAAAATCGAGCTAATAGGTATACCGGCCTTAACCGAATCTGTAATTTTATTCCTTACACCATTACCAGTATTATCACAAAGAATATACTATATTGCATTTCAAGTTTAGTCTCAGTCATCAGATGCAGGTTTCTTCTAATTTGTATCAAATTCTCCATTTTGTTACTATATTTGCTCATATTATTATGGAAAGTGAGATAGATCGAGATCCGTGTTCATGGGAAGTCGTGAACTTGAGAAATTTGCCTTTGTTCATATTAAATTTCATTAAAATAAGGCTTCTTCCTTCACCAACTATTTGACCTGTGTGGGATGTTAAGAAATCTTTCGTCGTGCAAATGGATATGTAACGCACGTAGACAAGCAACGTGACTGCGTGTTTGGATGATAATTATGGAAATATAATAGTAGAAAAGGGTACCACAAAAATTTTACCCAAAAATTACGATTTTTTTATGTCAAGGTTCTTGCTGGATCATTACATCTTTTTTCCACGGCATCTTTGGTAAGTTGGTATTGCATTCGATTCAAGGCAAGCCAACAAAGGAAAGTTTCTGTGGAGTTCGCCACGTTCCATTACTTAATGTTGACGCCAATTTTCATTGATGAAAATATCGTACCCTCATATTTATTCATACCCAACAAAATCTAAGTTGTCCGACCTTTTTTGGTCTTTTGCGTTTCAATAGGCACTAGCCAGGGAATTTGTGACCAAATCTTTCGATTGAACCACGATTGTTTATCTTCTCACCATTTCCATAAAACTGAATTACATAGTTTCTTCCATAAAGAAATTATTTTCTAAATCCCTTCACATTTCGATTATAAACGAAAGGAAGTCCTGCGGCACAACAATGATTTCATTGGTCATTCTTTCTCGTTGTGGACAAAATATATTATCAGATCTGTAATATTTCGGATACGACTTAAGAAGGATAAAGAATTACACTATCAATTAATGTTTATGTATGTACTTCTTGGTAAACCACAATGATGCGATTTCAACTCCCAATGTAATCTAATATCCCAGTAATAGCTTAGCTTGCTTACTGTTCATTCATTATTAAACTCGCATTCAGACTTTCATACTCGACCATGGAACTGGAATTTCATTAAATCGAGTAGATTTTTATTGTATATTACTTACTTAATGGAAAACGGATATCATTGACTAGCTACACAAGCTAAGAATGTAAGCCTTGTTCATTCAGCATTTAAGTGGACTTGCCCAATAAAATTTGGAAATTCCAACTTCTTTAGTAAATGTTTATCGCAGCTACATGATATTATGTATTATGTTACATTACATGCAACTGCATGTAGTTAACAATGAGTCAAAGCAAGGTCATATTTCTCCCTTACAGTTACAACTGCTATATAATGCGCTGTTGTCCTTTCGATTATTTTCTCCCAAATGTTTTCCACGAAATCGAAAGTACTACTTAGCTTGTTGCAGAATGTGCTTGTAGCCTGTAGCCAAAATGATGTATTGCACAACAATAAAACGATGCAAGCACACTTAATCATATTAGCAACCACAAAGACTGCAAAAAGAACAAGTTTCGTTGCACAATTGCAGAAATTCGGTAAGAAAACGTGATGGTGGACAAAAGTTTGCATGCCTGTTGCACACATATGGTATAAAGAATTTAATTATTTTATTTTATTAAATATTTTTTGAAGAATTATTCAAACTATTTTGCCAAGTTTCTTTGCAAGCATCCTTTTATAAGATCCAATCCAACCAGACCGAATTGAATATTAAATTATCTGATTATGGGCATCGTAACATCTGGGGTAACAATAAATTAAGCTAAGTATCATGCATGAATGAAAATTAAAGGGACCTTTTTCCCAAAAATGTCATCATACTTGGTATGCACGCAACAACACAACTCATCCTTCTGTTGTTCTGTTCTACTCCGATCTGTATTAAAGTAAATTTTAGACTAGCTTTGTAGAGAAAATAGCTATTTCCTTCCGTTCACTTTCATGAGTTTCACATTTTGGGTCTCTCATTACAATTGGCATTCATATGAATTCCCGAAGGAGATATTATAGCGTCAACGATGCCGGAAACAGTACACGAATGCCTCTTGTTTGAAGTTCATGAATCCCTTGTGCGGAATCCTGTATACCATACACTACAACAAAATTATATTTTATGATTAGCTCGTCAAAGTTGATCTAATCATCATAGCTATGTAAGCAAGCAAGCAAGCAGCAGCTGCGTAAAATAAATCACCAAATTACATGTTCGTATTCATGGCCGCACATGTTGGTGTGATATGTGTAGTTAGTTGTCAGTTGTCCCTAAAATGTCATTGTCATCATATCATGCATACATAGTTGAAATTTCATAATTTTATGTCGTTTTTATATTAAAAATATGTATTAAAGCTGACAACCGGCCTTTGCGGCTTTAATACCCAGATATACGGAAAACTTGCTCTTGATTAGCAACAAAAATGTATAAAGAAACTAATAAAACCCAAAAAATGCAACAATGAGTCAAGTAATAAAAGTTTATTATAAATAGTAATGGTCTGTTTCTTTTCCCTATTCCTCCTGTTGAATGAAACTATGCGTGCGTAGTGCGTAGGGTACAGTCTATGAGTGTTTCATGTTTATATCTAGTCTCTGTAGTCTGTCTGTGTTCTGTATGCGTGTCGATTATTGTCATCCTATTTGGTCTTCCCTTTTAACATTTTTTCCATGTGTCAGACAATGCAAAGTAAACTAAGTTTTTGTTTGGTCCCTCCGTGTCAAAAAAAATTGATGCATGCTTACCAGGAGATTCATACAGATTACTGAGATTTTGTGCTTCTCAGTTCCCTTACGTGATTATTTCTATAACTTTTTTGTTTTGTTTCTTTTTCATATTTTTACTTATTCACAAAATATCCAGAACCATGAAAAACCTAAATTTGAAGTAAATATAAAGAATAAATGAGTTGAACAGAGCACAAGTGAAAGTTTCACAATCGAACTGCTCCTGCGATTACTTGCTCTCTTGTGCATGCATGATAACTCTACAACAGATAGGATTACCATATAGCCCCCGAGGCAAAAGGACGATGGGATCTTCCGTAGTTTTATGATGACAGGGACAAAGACAATATCTTAAGCAAAAACAACTGTTTACAGGAACATTTATTTGGATGATCAAAGTCAAAATATATGGGGAAATTTTCTTAAGAGTTTCTTTCAACCTTTGTATATTTTCTTTTATGTCCCATGGAGTGGAGTTAGGACTTAGGAAATGGAAAACACATAAGACATAAGTATAAACATAAAAATATACTCGTATTTCTACATATATATCTCGTGCCATTTTGTAAAGCCTTAAAATATTTTACATTTCACTCATTGAAACAATTATCTCTTTTTGTGCTTAAGTTGGTCCAACGAATATGAGTAGTGTTGTAAAAATGGATACACTCATTTTATCTTTAAAAACCATTATTGTCTGTTGGGAACAAATAAAAAGATGAAGAAAAGGCTGGGAGCACACAGTAGAATTTTAAATGTGTGTTGTGTGGGATGTAAGCATACAACTGCAAGCAGTTTTCTTTCAAGTTGCAAAAATACAACATCAAAGGGAGAACCTTTTCGTACAAAAAGGAAAACATTGAGTAAGGGGTTTTGTTTTACTGTTCTGTTTTCTCAGTAAACTGCGTATTCTCAGATTCGTGTATGATTATGAATGTCGGTAAAAAGTCTATTTTTGAACTAAAAGATCACTTTTTCGCAACAGCTTTAACATATCTGAAACTTTCTATTATAGTGATCTAGGTTCTTATAATTATCCTATGAACTCTGAACCGATAAATTGATGTACAAGCTCATATAATCTAAGCTGTAGACAGAAAGGGAGCAGAATTTACATCGACATCGCTTGTTAGAGTGACTGGAGAATAACAAGAAAGTTATGGAAAAATTGGGGCTAATTAATTATTTTTACCAAAAGTTTTTTTTACCGTAAACAATCTGATGGGTTGCGGGTTACAGAAAGAAGTAAATTGGGAGAGACTTAACAAGGTCACCAATTATAAAAACTCTGGAGAAAAACATATTAAATGCATTATATTACATTACACTTGTACTAGTTGTACTGTACAAGTTGTACAGTTTAGTTTACTGGAAAAATCTTAACATATGTACATACATAGAGAAAGCATCCAGACTACTGACTACTGTAGTAGAATTACTATTATTTAGACTATTTAAATGCTAGTCATATGCCTTTTAGAAATTATAATTTAATGGTGGCGTATCTGTATGAACCACACTACTACCTAAAGTTACCTGTGAACAATATGTATGCATGAATGGTTAAAGCATATGAACATCTCATCGACCGAGATAAACATATTATTGCAAAATACACAGAAAATTTTCCTCTTTTCCGGTGGGATTTTACAGCTGTGTAGTTTTCCATTGAATTTTGGATTTTAACCAACAAAAAGCCATTAAGAGATGTCATACTACTAATTAAACAAGCTCAAGCACAAGACTGAAAAATATTTCACTTCACAGAGCCTTTTCATCAAACCAAAGAACTGCTTAAGTTGGGCTCAAGGATTTCAATTCACTGTTGTGATATATTAATGTATTTTGAATGGTGCACGTCGTACCCCTTTTATGTGGTACTTTAAGAGAAGCGTATAAAAATTAAAGGTGTTTATGTTGTTTCATCAAAACTTATGCTATCAAGAAGGCTAGATCGACAACCAGATTGGTATTTTATGGTAGTTACGTTCGTTTTGATTCGTCGTGTACCAGCACTGGAATTGTGATTTATTAAGTCCATGTAACTAGAGAAGTCATTGCTATTGATGTTGTACAATTTCTTCAATAATTGAGTTAGACAATGAAAGTATTTTTTCCCGTGTTTCAAAACCTGACTTTAGAATCAAAGACCTTTACGTGATAGATTATATCTTAAACTTTCTTTAACTCACCGACAGCTAAAATTGATGTATGCGTGGGTGTTCTTACTTCATTCACTTCATGATCACAGGCCAAAGAATCATCCAAAACATAAATACTTGTAAGTAGTCAACAAAATATTTAAATACAGGTCATGAGGGGGAAAAATACTTTTTTCAAACTGAAAAAACGAAGTAAAACTTCTGACTGATCCAGCTGACAAATTCTTGATAGCTATCAATTTGAAAGATGTACAAAAGAAAAGATATTATATTATTATTTTGAACTTTCACACATAAAAGAAAGTGACTTCATGCAATGTGTCAAAACATTAATGCAGTAACTGGAAGCTTAAACTAAAGCTTTTCTGATGCTGTTTTTGCAACGACTAACTTTCAGCTTAATCACATGAACCACATGAAAGATGTTACATTAATCACATCATATTAGATACACAATCAATTAAAATAGAAACTCACGTTCCATCTTAAAAACGTGTTATATTTCTCATATATGTTTATACTCTAATCTAATGATAGATGTAAGAAGTAAAACAGCTAGTCTTGTTTGTTCAACGATTCCTTTATTATAGTTCACGCAATTTGGAAGTAAGCGATATGTCAAATTTCTTCACATATTTTTTTACAAGTACATTATATTTCTCATCCTTATTTGCCAAATAAAGTAATTTACTAATTGTAATTTCAGACCTACTAATAACTTTCTGCGCTAGATAATGTCTTTTCTACACTCTAATAAATTAACAAATTGAAAAATAACCTACTAAAATAAATAATAAATAAGTTACCAATTTTTGTTCTCGCTTGTTTTTCTCCAGTGATTTGATATTATTTGATCTATCATTTGGTTTATGTCATGTCATGCAAATTCATGTTATTTTGTCTGATGGCTTTGTTTTTTTTTCTCAGTAAATTTTTCAGACTGTTTGTCTAATTCAGAAATCATAGCATCGCATTTTTCATCGCATGTGTAGGTAACAAGTGAAGTTCCTGGTTTCATCACATCTTTTGACATACAGGAGTTTCAAAATTTCTCAAAGATCTTTGCTGATATGCTGATGCGTGATTTCTCAAAGCGTAGAAATGCACAAACAAAATATATTTACATTTCCAGGCAAATCACAATCACAATGGCATCAATACGACATAAAATGATAATGCAAGATTTTATATCTATTTCAGGCAGTTAGTTTCCGACATCAAATAATGTGAAATTTATGTAAAAGCAACGATAACATGTCTTTGTAACGGCATTGTAAACAAGTATCAATCAAAATATAATTTCTAAAGAAATAGCTTCTCCATGATGCTGGGCGAATAGGCGATAAGTAAACACTGAGAAATACATACATGCATAAACACATTAAATCAGTACAACTTCTACTTGAAAGAAATGTTTACTTTATGAATGCATGGATTGCTTAATTTTATTTCTTGTAATTCAGATCCCTTTCTTTGTTGTTGCTTTTATATGACTCTTCTAAATATTACGAGAATAATGAAGAGGGTCGTAGTATTTGATAATCTATCTTTTCCATATTATACGACATTTGCCCTTATAATCAGCACTATTTCATCTCAAAACCAGTTATAAAATACAGAATAAAATGACTTCAGCAGAATGAATATTGTCACTGCTAAATACTTCCGAAGAATATCGTGTAGTGTATCTACGAAAACATTGAGGGAGCAAAGTAAAAGTATATATTTTTGAATGGTTTTGACTTGTTCACACATCCGAAAGGATTTACTGGATTCCTGTTTCCTTACTCCATACCAAGAAAACAGATTACGCAATACTGACTGACTGAACTGGTGGTGTTGATGCAACGTGCTTAAAATCTCAAAATGCTTTGATGTGGTGATACAAGTGTGGTAACAAAATGACATGCCAGGTTGACATATTGGAGTCCTGCGGTTTACAGAAACCTCAACCTTTTGTTATCTTTACCGAAAATTTGGTACGAGAAGGCACTCGCTTATTTTTGCACCATTCGTGTGGCATGCATTAGAAAGATGTTAAGTTGACCTTGTAAACTCTCAAAGTTCCCTATATGATCACAATGTCAACCCAGAGTTTTTTAAGATGAAGGATTATTTTGATTACGTACGATATGGTGCTATATAATATTAATATAGCTATGGTACTTTTCCAGGAAATAAAATACACTTTGACAAAAGCTCATATCTAAACTGTTGTAAGAGCCAGTTTGTGTCCTTTTGTGCAATTACTAATTACGAGGAAGCCATATTGTATTCTTTCACGAGTTTCGAGGTTACTTAATCGGCTTTACTTTAACGCAACATGCCATTACAACTTACAGTTTCTAAATATATCATATGTGTGACGTACATTATAGATGTAATCTTTAAACTTTCTAAAAATTAAGAATGATAAAAACTAAATGGTAATTACCAAAAATCTTCTTAACGTTATTCAAGCCTAAGTTATTACAAGATTTCCATGCTCTAAAAAATCCAATTAGATACAATGAAAATGAAAGCTGCTACAGATCAAAGAAAAAATACATACTTCTAAGGTACTTGTACTTGAGGTAAGCACCTTTTCAGGTTATGCGGTGTGTGGCATGCATTTAATTAATTAATCTGTTCTTTTTAGCTGTCAAAGCCCAAGTAGACGTTCATAACTTTTTTATTAAAACAAAGTTCTTCTATCCTTGTTTTCCGAAAATCTTTGATTGTCTAAACTACTTTGAAACATAAGTATCATGCAATGTCAGTTTGCAAGTCTTGATTCATCATAGTTTGCTAAGCACTTACAATTAATTCGTACAGAATTAATTTCGTTGCGAGTGCATTTGAGTAATCCCACCCAAATTAAACATTTGGGAAAGTAACAGTGTATCGAACAGGAATAAATTTGTATTGTATTGTAACACACATATGCATGAATACTGGGAAACGAGTGAGATATCTAAGAAGATGCTCAAATGAATCATTTTTTATGTTCACATCACTATCAACCATGATAATTCAAGTCAATCAAGATAAATTAATTTTCTTACCTGAACTGGCGTTATAGCACAAATATTTCACGGTAATCTTCCCTTCAGGTAACAAGTGGCACAGTTTCGTAACATCAGGATCCGGTTGTTTGCCTCGTACAAGCTCAACAGTACACTTACTCTTACCACTGCACCTGCAACATGTAAGAAATATGCCCGTTATAATAGTGATATAAAAGCCATGAAATATTTTCATTTATAGAATTAACTGTTCGGAACAAAATATAGACCCAATTTAAAACTCTGGATTCCAGAGTCTGGAATGTAAACGGGTAAAATGAGATGAAATGCGACGTAAATACTTAGTATATGTGTGTGTAGTATGAGAATGACACAGCATATATTCAATCATGACTCTAAAGTTCTAATAATTATGATACCGAAACAATTCGCTGAAGGCTGAAGTGTTTATTAACATTTTCGGTTGTCAATGGAAGATAGTAAATTGTGTATATCTACTTTGTCTAGTCTAACACTAACATGAATTTTCTTTTGTGGCCCTATAACTTTGAGGTTGATGGACTTCTTCGACATTGGTTGGAGTGTCATTATCAAGCCATACAAGGTCAAAGTAACAAAAATGAAATAGATTGGGTTGAAATGGTTGAATATGATGACAGTGATGTGCCTAACAGCATAACTGATATGTATTAAATGTCATATAGACTTTTTCAAACAAAGGGAAGAATAAGATATTCATTTTATTTATCACGATGTCCCTATCCAATTATTTGAAATGTTTGTAGTTTCAATCCTTTGTTCAAACCCTACTTGTTTATTCTGTTAATTTGGTAAAGCACAAAAGAACAAAATTTGCAATCAACATCAAAAATAAACATTTCTACATTTAAATGTGTATTTGTACAAATGGACTGCTCATTATTTTTTCATGTCTCATCATAACACAAAGAGTTTACTTATAAAGATTGTACTACACAAAGCAAGCTTAACAATTCGCACGTTCGCAGCATTATCAAAGTCATCTCGAACGAATTTATGGCTTCGTTACAGTAAAGCTTAATTACTAAAATAAAGTCTATATTCTCATTCTTGTTTAAAAATGAGTATAATGAAACCTTCACAATGACTGACTTTCTACGAGCACATGTTGACTAAAATCATTTCATTCAAAACTTCAGAAACCAATTCTAGACGATTCAAGAGCAACGACAATGCCTACTTAGTAGAAAACACGGTCTCTACTTAGTAGCAAACACGGTCTGAAATAACACAACATGTGCTATTATAACAGAACATGTTTGTCTAAAGCTTTTACTATTCCCAATTCTATAAATCTTCATTAACTTTATGTAATAATAAAGTAAAGTATGGTATAAAGGCATCCAGTCATTTATATATCTCTGAAACAAGTTGGACTTCTATTACAAAGGCCATATTTTTATTGTTCACAAGTACTCCTACTCATCAAAATCATGAAAGACAAAAGCAAAATGGGTAAATGGAAAACATGAAAGGACTGACTGACAAACTGTCACAGAGATACAGATATTTTTAGCATCAGTTTTAGCCAGACATTTGCCAAATAGCACACTTGACTTCATTCAAGTCTTAACATTTATGTCATATGTAAAACTCAAGAGGTGTGGAGGAGGAGGCGCAGACGACGTCCTTTATGTTTCTGTCGTGTAATTACATATATATTTAACTGTTGAGATACTTGAAAGCGCATATACATTTAAGTACTTTCCATATTCTCCCAAAACAAATGGAACTATTGCCACTTTCAGTTTTAGAAATATGAGCAGCAGTGAAAATGGAATTATGACTTCTATGGCCTTAACTGCTTAACATGCAAGCATTGTAGATCATTTCTTGCAGAATTATAATATTCACATTGTTAAATGGAGTGTATAGTTATGTTGCACGGTTGCACTTATGATGTTACGATATCACATTTTCATCTGACATTGACCAAAGAGTAGCAGGGGAGATGAAAAGAAACACGAAAAGTCAAATAGAACAAATTAGAATTTATGTAAAGTAAACCGATGAAACGATCCTATTTAGATATTACACGCACGCATTCATGATTTGCTTTACATATGTACGCATGTACGATATAGCAAGGGATAAAATACCAAATATTTAATATAATAAAAAAAAGTGACAAGTAAACATGTAAATGAGCTTCCCAAACAAAAATATGAAAAAATCACACTGTCCCCTTATCATTTCCCTTCTATTCACAATTATTACCGGACGAGGCGAGGATGAGGAGAAAATGAAAACATTATAAAAATGCATGAAAATGTGAGTAAGCAAGCAGAACCGAGTTAGTTTATACGCATATATGAAATATGCAATGCGGTCATACAAAACGCAACTATTATTATCCAAAGAGCAGTCTTTGAATTGGAAATTTTGTCAATTGTGATATGATATGTGTGGAAAAGGGTGACCTTTTCGGTGTGGATGGGGAATGAAGATGCATTCGATCTTTTTTTTTATAATGCAACCAACTTGAATCCATTGTTATGCTGTGTGTAGGCCGACATTAATATATCTGCATTGTGCCGATATGCGAATAGTGCATCGCACATAACCCATGAAAGCCTTGGCTTTACCCTTTCTCCATTTATTACGTAGATGAATGTATTCATCGTAGTTATAATTTTAGTTTGTTTGTCTGTCTGTCTGTCTGTCTGTCCGT
>JAQFXM010008390.1:0-10717 GCA_034693345.1 Entomobrya multifasciata | reverse complement strand
GCAAACGGTTGTATCGATCGATTATATGAAGCCATCGAGAGTTAGCTCGTCTGGGCGAAGTGTCTGTGCTGACCAAATTTTTTCACGATGACATCGTCATAATAATTCCCATGATTCCGTAATCACCCATTATGAAACGGTGATACGCGACTGTGCAAAGTAAAAAAGCATTAACAAGCTAACCTAATACGGAAACGCACATGACATTGTTAATGAAAACGATAAGCAATTAAGTTTCAATATAGATTCAATAAAACCAACGGCCTTAATATGAACCTTGCTTTTTAGCAATATGAACCTAATGTTTTTAATCATCATTACGTTGCTGATTAACCCTCAGTATAAATTTGCTTCAAATCAACCTAATGGCAAATTATCGACATGTCCAGTCCAGTAAATTAGGCTTGATAAAGGTTGATAAAGGTCCAACGAGTACGACCGTACAATTTTGGTACAACGAAAGATACCTGAAGTTAAAAACAACAAAGAACTTTAAATCACTTAATTTACTTCTCGAAGTTGACTCTTAAAATCCTTACTGGTACCTTTTTTGTTTTTATAATATACAAGCAGATACATAATTTATAATTCAGTCTGTCGTAATAATATATATTTTCGACTATATTGTTACGTTTAGTGAAACTGGTTATAATTTTTGACCTTGGCAGCAGTTGGTACACTGAAGTTTTTATTGAAACTAACTTTTAAATTAAAGTATTACCAAAAAGCCAAAATAAGACATCCAACTACGTCTTACTCTGGGACGCTTAACCACTGAGGCTATAATCACGCGTAAAGTGGTGGTGGATTGCGTCACTATAAGAATGCGTTTAATTTTACGCATTAAAAACAGTCATTTATGGTTTTCGGAAGGGCAAGAAATAGAGATAAACGTGTAATCTGCTTCACTCGTATCTTGAGTGCTTGATTTAATTATTTCTGGAAACGCAATTATATAAATAGTTTCAATGGTAATATTTGTAGTATATTTGTGACCTTAAAATTCACAGTTGAAAAATACTTAAATACATGCATTTTTAACGAGCCATTTCATTTTAAAGATTATCATGAAAATTCTATTATAGCATGTACATTTTTTGATTCTGGATTCTACTTTTTTCATTTCATAGAAATGTAATAAGTTTAACTGTTTCAGTTTTAATTAACTCAAAATCAATCTTAAAAACACTAAAATGTACGAGTTTACATTGACGGAATACATGAAATATTCTTGTGTTGATCCTCGTGTACAGTGGCTATATTTAAAACTCCCATTGACCATAACAGTATGAGGGCCAACTTTAAGGAAAATTGGTGACCTGAAAATAATGTAAATGCTTATGCATTACCAGATAGACATGCATACAGAGAGACGAACCAACTTACTACACAAAATAAAGCTGTGTACGTAACACAATATAAAAGCCCAAAAGAAACAATTTATTTAACAAGAAAGGTCGAAAGGTATGCAAGCCTTCGGCTTAAAGCAGAAGGTAGCATAATCACCTGATGCATTTTTGTTTTGTTTACAATGTGCATTGGATATTATGTGCAAGAATGTGAGTATAGGTAAATGGCATTAATGCTGAACAGCAGAGATTCGATATACACGCTTCTCTTCATTTTCCGAAAACATTATTGATATTATTTCCATTTAAAGCCATTTCGTGACTAGAATATAATTCAAAGTAGTTTAATAGTAAACAAAGAAAAACAGTTAAAATTTACAACAGTATAATTAAAATACATTATTGCTTCGGTTTTACAAGAGAACCTACATTAAACTTAAACATAAGTGCACAGTTTAAATATGTCATTACCTGACAGTATTTACGATTGTCTTTTCTGCAGTAAAATGTTTAAAAGGTCAGACCATTTAATCTACCACTACAGGACACATACGTTAGAAAAACCGTTTTCTTGCAAATTGTGTGACAAGCCGTTCTCTCAAAAGTCATCTTTGAGAGGTCATTTATATACTCATACAGGGGAAAAGCCTTATAAGTGTGATTACTGTGCAAAATCGTTTTCTGATGTGGGTTATCTTCGTAAACATAAAATGCTTCACAATGGAATCAAACCTTTTCGGTGTAATCAGTGCAATAACCAGTTTACCCAGAGCTCACATCTTGCAACACACATGAATACTCACAAAGCAGAAACCCCATTCCAATGCATTTTATGTGACAAGTTTGTTTGTTCTAAAACTGGTCTAAAGTATCACATTCAAAGTCATACGGGAGAGAAACCTTATCGATGTAAAATATGTGACAAACGTTTTCCTGCTAAAAGTAATCTTTTACTACACAAGAAGTATACTCACAATCAGGGAATAAACAATTTTTGTAATGTGTGCCAGAAACCAATTAAAGGAAGTAAAAATACTTTAATACTACATTTGACCACACACAGCAAATTGAAGCCATGCAAATGTGATCAGTGCGACAAAAGTTTTTCCCAAAAGGGAATACTGAAAAGACATCAAAAAACCGTTCATCGTTCATTAAAGTGAAGGTAGCACTTTGTGACACTAATTGGTTTATTTGACATAAAGAAATTTTGTACTGGCCAATTTTAAATTTAGTAGGCTCTAGTTGAGTTTAAAATAAACTGTGTTGTAAATTTGTGTCAAAACTTAACAATAAGAAATATATTAAAATACTTATAATTTTCCTTCTTATTAAATTTTAACAATTCAGTTCAATTCAAAATGCTGTATTTGTGTTAACTTGAGTCTACATGAAGGTAACTCGTACGATGTTTATTTCACATCACCTGTCATTATTACATATTCTTTAGTTCGTTCCCACATCAATATTACTAACATTCCATTAAAATCCAATTGCAATTTAAATTGTAAAAAAAACTTTAAAACTATTTTAGCTTTACTCTGTTGATAATTTTCAATTTTTACAATACAACTCTATAATTTATCTCTAAATCGTGTATTGTAACAAAAAATCCACGCAAATTTTAAAAGCGTGAAAAATGTACACAAAAACCACTTGTATAACGACGTTGACCGTTACACATTCTAAAATATTTTGTTATTTAAATCGATACTTTTTTTCTTAACGCATTCAAGTATATCGGTATATTTAATACAACCCAAAAAAATATTTGCATTAATATTTTATGTATATTTTTGTAAGCTCTAAGAGAAAAAAAGTCATTAACATGAGATAATAAAAACTGATCTCATAGAAAGTAAAAATGCGACTGTTTACCAAATTTTGAGTATAATACCGATTTTCTTTCATCACAAAGCTTACTTTCAAAGAATGCATCAAGCTCACAAATATATTTGAGAGGAAAAAGCTCATCCCCGTGAATACTTTTATATATTTTTGAAGTGTCTCTTTAAAGCAGTGAAACCGATAAAAAGGTGCTAAGCTCGCTTTACTTTTTGATGATGAGTTCTTCTCCTTTTTCTACCCATTCGTTCCTCACATTTCAGTCAAGTCCATCAGCTCGGTTTTCAGGTGTCAACAGTGGAATTTTTTATTGTCCTTCAGTCGGTAGTTCTTCAGTATTATGTCAAGGTGTGTATTACTTTTTACATCACATCTAAAAGAAAAGCTGGGTTTTCACAAATCACACCGTCTTTTCTAGAAGAAGTCTAGTAAAGCTCATCATTATCTCTTTTCGCTGGCGGTGTCTTAACAGCTTCCCTTATTAAAATTGTAACACGGTCTCGAGTCACATCAAACATTGCAATGTAACACTAGCGAACAATCACAACAAACTCCAATTGTAAAAGTGTGATCATCGAAATAATTCACAAAAATCCAGTTCATGAAACATAACAAAAAGGTTAGATATTTTGAACAACAATGAGCTTCTTTTTGTATTCAAAATACTGTGTTTAAATTTGAATGAATGAATGGATTTGGACATCTTAGTCTACAAAAACTGCATTGTCATATCATATCATGTAAGGAAATAATGGAGTGAATCCAGATGAAATAGTATCCAAGTTGATGAAAAAATTGTAAAAGCTAAGCCATTCAAGTGCAATGGGCTTTTACACATGTTCTTTTCTTTTGTTAAGCTTTGGTCTGACATTATGTACACATATGACATTTACTACTCAAAAGAGTAAGTATAAAGTATGTATAAAGTTTCTGTTTTGATATAAAATATACATACATAAAATATTTTATTTGCTAAATTCGAATTTATGTTTTAATGAAAGGGTGTCTATAAATGTTCGCATGCTTACGGGAAGGTAAATGCAATGTTACCCTTTGCAAAATTGTTACATTGATATGCTTACGTTTAACGCCGCATAAAATAAAAGTTATCCCTAAAAATAAAAAAAATTGTTTGGCTTCTACAAGAAACCTCAAGATTTTCTGAGTACATTAATACACATAAAAGGACTTTTTCTTGTACTTTATAAATTTCTATCTTGCACTCGTGTGACAAATCTGAGGATCATAGAAAACAACTTTTAAGCCGATTGAATATTTGTGTCGTGGTAGACTTGCAGGCGACGTGTTCGTGTAAAATTACATGACGGGGTTACATTACAAAATATTTCTTTACAAAGTACTGCTTTTTCCTACAAGTTCTAAAAATATAATAGTTCACAAGAAATGAAATTTATGAATGAAACCAGTATACAAATAATGTACTCTTTATTGAGTGCTTCCTACAGCGTAAACAATAATCGATTAGATATATTTTGTAGTAAAATCCATGTACACCTGTAATTATCGACTTCCCATTGAATTATTCATTGACTGAACGGTCGGCAGTTCTAGCAAAATTTGACGAATGAGTAAATCAATATAATAGAGTTGTCGAATATTTGGTTATGGTAGACAATACAACTTCCTGTCTATTTGTAAGAAAGGTTTGCAAGAACATCTTCGTGGGTGATGACCCGTAAGATTTGTGTGTATAGTTTAGACTCTTATATCATTGAGACCACAAGTATTTCATACACACTAGAGACACATGTAAACAAAAGGCAAACAGGTTGTTGTACAAAATAAATAGTACGAAGTGAAGAAAAGCACACAACAGAGAAAAATGCCGACGTGCTCGATTTCATTCATTAAATTTGTAAGGTTTTGCTGACCAATGTTGAAGTTTTATGAATGAACTTGTGTATTATTTTTAGAAACGTTCGAAATCAAATCAAAGTTTAAGCCACCCTCATTGAAAAAAGTTGTTATATGTAAACATGTAAAACTATTAGTAAAACTGACAGCTAACGACTTCAAACGCCACACAAATGTATTTCAAATGTACATATTTGGTATTATATGCCGTGGGAGGCTAAATCCCATGTAGTGGGATGGGATTAATGAAAAAAATAATCATCTTTTCTTTTGTTAGGCGGTGGTGCATGATGAAGTATTGCATTTCCTGATCTGACGTACTCTTTCAACACTCGACATTGAATTGATATTTATGTTTTGGTAAACATGCTGGTTACTTCATGTTGCTCACTCGACTCTATCAAATTGAAACGCAAAGCAATGAAAACTTTTACCGTAAAATAGCATAGAAGCAGACGTAAGGACACCTGATACCCTATCTATTTGTAAATATACTTATGGCTTGTGTGACAGAAAGAATCCACTTGCAGAAATGTGGGTTGAGTTCACTTCATTTTCAATCATATTTTTTGAACATCTACTATATCATCGAACAAAATAGAATGTCTCTTGTGTAAAAGGCGGGTGGAGGAAGTTCACAGAAGTGCACGCTTTCTTTTTGGAAGAGTAAATCAAAAAACTTATTTTGGGTAGCGTTGCATCTCAATTATTATGTTTGAACAAATGGTGTACATTTCAATAATAGTAAACTTGACTGAATGAACTTGTGGAAGAAAACCACTTCAAAAGAACAACCTTAATCGCTGATCAGAGTGTTTCATAAGTTGATATAATAAAATTCATGCTACTGGGATATCGACAAAGTTCGTATTCAAATTTGTTCTAAATTCTGAAGCAGAATATATCGAACGATGTGTCAGATAATAAAAGCGTGCCTGCATGCAAAAATGTAGTATGAATTCCAATCCAAAGTAATAATTCAAGGCACAAGTCTGATTTATAATTCTGGTCGTGCATCATGTACACATATATGTCACTGCATTTTTTTACTTACAATACGAAATCGAACAAGGTGAAATGAACAATCGATCTTTTTGACAGAACGTGATGCTGAAGAGAGCCCATAATGCCATGCGTTTATTATGAAAACTAAGAAGCAATGCCAAGAAACACCGGACATGATTCGAGCAAAAATTCCAAATATTTTACTACGTGGCTCTAAGCTTCTTTGGAACAAACGCTGCACAACCCTTAAAGCCGACTGTTTAGAAAAAGTACAAAAATGCTCATTTTTTGTAGAAAAACTGCTCTTTTGTCTTTGTCCCAACACAGTTGAATTCTACACACACTCTGAATCTATATATGATACAATATTTTGAGGACAAATGAACTTGTCAGAAAAACAACAGGTAAAGCAAATAAAAATCTTGCAGGAAAGCGCACGATTTTTGTGCATTGTCATCGCATTGTTTATGTTAGCTGCCAAAGCTGTGCTACCGCGTGAATATATTCGAAAGTCGTCAATCTCCTGTCATCAAAATATTCTCAGGAGAATTTCGTTGGAAAAAGTCAATGTAAATTCGAGACTTGGTTTTTTTGTAAAAAAAAAGTTTGATGAGTGCACCTGTGCCTTGGATGTCGTCATTTGATCTTGTATCGTATTCCAAGTTCCATTATTTCCTTTACATATGATACTCACCTTCCATATCAACCAGACATACAAAATTGTATAAAAGTCTTGTCACGTACATTAGTGAGATCGAGTTTACAGTAAAACAAGTAGTGCTGATTTTTCTCACACGGTAGCTAAATCAGTGGCATGGTAGTCAAAACATAAAAAAATATAAAGACAATGCTGTTCTGATCATGTACAAACTTTAAAGTAGTAAAATATGGGATGATTTTTATATTTTTATGTAAATGTACGTGATGTGAAGTATCGTTTTATTTCTGGGAATTTTGGTATTAGAATGGAATGTCTGGGGATTTACCATTTTTAAGAGGTAGCTGTTAGAAGTCACACTTTTATGCAATTTTGCATACAATTGACGACACTGATTTGAAAGGTATGTGATAAGAAATATTTTGAAGTTGAATCATAAAATTGAAGCACGAATATATGGATAATTACACTTCAGGTTCATCTTAAGTAATTCTTGTCTTTATGATTTTTCGTGAAAAACGAAAGTTATGCAAATATTTTTTAGTGTGAAATAATTTACTACTGGAATGCGCAGGTGAAATGTGTTTGCAGCGGAGCTACCTTTATTTCAATTTGGTTGAGGAACATCTCAAAACAGGAAACGTTTTTACTTAATGACTTAAGCAATTTTAAAATTTAGACTAACTATTTTCAGAATTGGAATAGTGTTCATTTGAAACAGAAAACGGATTGCGTCAAAGTCAAAAATAAACGGCCTTTGTTTTTTTCAAGGTTACCGGTTCATGTCACTTTACAACACGCCATCAAGTAAACCAAGTACAAATAAAAATGGCTAATTTCTTTTAATATTTTTGCAAACGAAATAATTGTTTTGTCAACAAAAAAAAGTATACTAAACATTTGTTCTATTTTAATAAACGTAAACGACTTAGAAAATAAAACGTTCGTGTAGAATTAAAACATTTTTATGAATGAAAGGGAAACCTTTAAAAATGGTTCACAGGCACCAAAAAAAGACGAACATGCAAAAAAAAAACTTGTGAATGGAGAATAATTTGTAGTTACACAAAACCAAAGATAAAAATTAGTTTTTAAAGCGAAAAAGGTAATTATTTTTTATTTTAAGTAGTAAAAAAGAATCTTCTAAAGTTGAATGTCTGTACACAGTAATTATTTTCACGTTTCTTGCACGATTTTCTCAATCAAACCAATTATTATGTTTTCTGGAGAGATATTCAGTTCATTCACAAAAAATTCTACTCGCTTACTTTTCCTTCATTCAAATATATTTACTCTTGCAGTTTATATTTTTACATGTTTTCTTAAGAAGATTTTCATAAATGAAAAATAAAATAGTATGAGATGAGATGAGCAATTTAGAAAAAAGGACCCGGGCAAAAACAACACGACATAATCATTATACATTATTACTGCGAAATAATAGGGCACAGAAAGTGGTTTCAAGTTTTGATGTGCTTCTCGTGCTACTCGATATGCACATTCATTATACTACATTTAGAATATATACCAGTTTTTTTGCGTAGCGAAATGAGAAGAAGGTTTATTTGTATAAAAAAAGTAGTTATTGTTGGTGGCAATGGTGTGTAATGCAGGCGCCTTTGGAGTAATCATCATTAAATAAAAATAACTAAAGAAAATGCGTACTTCTAAAAAAAGCTGATTTTTATTTTAATTCAAGTTTACTCCAGCTTCTAGCTTTAGTTCCATCACTATAAAGAAAACAGCATACTTACAAAAAATAAGAAATTGTGAATAAGATAGCATTAAAACAGAATGAGATCACTAATTAATTTTAACAATAATTAAAAATTTTGATGTTAATTCTTTTACTCCCACGCCGCCTCCGCCCCCGCATCCGCATCATCCACCACCACCCAATATCTCGCATGATACAATCCAACAGCTGATCCAATCAGTGTACTTGCCACAAATAACATAATTATCAGCAAATAATTAACATTCGGAGGCAAATACTCGTCTTGATGAATAGCTGCATAATTAAAATCAAACTGGAACCCAAGTACTGGATCCATGGCGCCACCACCACCGCCAATGTCATCATTGCCATTGCACAGATTTTGACGATGGATGACCCCACATCTCTTCAGAAAAAAAAACACCACAAAAAATTAGTTACCTTTCCAATTAACTACCCAATAAAATATACACTATAAAAAATTAATGAACTAATTAAATCAACTCACCTTCATAATTTGACTCAAAACCAAAACACCAATCAACGCCAAGAGATTCCACCCAACCAATCCTGGCACAGCTTGGAAGTCCCCTTCCCACAATTTCCACCCCACACCAATTAAAATCAGCAGAGTATTCACCACCACAATTTTTGGAATATACATATTCATTTTTTTAATTATCCCCACAATTAAAACTATAATTAATTTTCCCTCTTCTCATCTCCAAAATAAAAAATCACCCAAAAGAAAAAAAACCACCACCACAAAAACCAATCAAGTCAGCTGATTCCTCAAAAAAATCCCTCCACCACCACCGCCGCCCCCGCACTCACTTTTTTCCCCCAATTAAATTATTTATCCGCCAAAATTATTTTAAAATGACGTTTCAAAATACCCCCCAAAAATAATTAATTAACTAATTCCCCAAATTAAAAATTAATTTGCTAAACTTTCCATTTAAAAAAATCTCAAGTCACCCCAAAAAAACAATTTATCAATTAAACTTGGTTTAAATTTAAAAATTTCAACTGAAAAAAAAACCTAAAAAAATATATTTAAAATTTATCCCGGTTTTTTATTTCCATGTCAACCTTTTATGCTTACCTGAGCTTCAAAAAAACAAGTGTATTTTTCTCTTGAGAAAAAAATCCTAAAAATGCGTGGGCGTATCTATAGAAATGGATTACACGTGACCTTTTTTCCAGAAAAATAAAATGCGGGGGTGGTGGGAGATGGATATGGTTTTTTCAGAGTTTTTTTTAAATTTCTCGACAAGATTTGATGATATCTTGAAAAAAAATCTTCAAAATTCCAAAATAAAATAGATGACCTATCGAGATAAAAATTTTGGTCCATGGATTTCGGGAGGCTGAGCAATTTTTTTTTTGATCTTGATCCAGATCTCTGCGGAATTTTTCTGGAAGATTTTTTTTTGAGATGGGCTAACTTGATAAAAATATATTTTAAAAAATTAAAGAGATTTTTTAGATAAATTTGTTAATAAATTTTCAACAGATAAATTAGCAACTTATCTTGAATCTGCATCTTTAAAAAAAATCAAATCAGAATCAGAATCCAAGATGCACAAAAAAATTCACATATATTTTAGATGGATGAATGGGGTACTTTGAAATTTTCCCTGTAAACTCTAGATTCACTTTCCTTTTTTTACTTTTTAGCGTAGAAGCCATCTATCGAGTTAAGTCAGTACTCCAATTTTAAACGAAACAGAAAGAGAAATATAATGATGTCATATGCAAGTTGATAGAATGCGCGCTGAGATTTTTCTCTAAAAAGATGAGATTTTAAATATTTTTTTTCTTGAAAATAAATTTTTAAACGAATTAATAAATATTCAAAAAAATGCGTAAAAAATTGGGTTTATTTTTTTTTAATTCTTAGAAAAACTATTTATTTTAGAATTAATTTGTTAATTTTGAGACAAGATTTAATTATTTTTTTGTCAGTCTTTTCATTATTCATATTTTTTTTATTTTTAGCGATGATGGCGAACAGCGATTCGATCACGATGATGAAAAACATTTAATTAAAATTAATTATAATTTTAGCACAATTCAAATATATTTAATTTAAATTTTTAACTGGCTTTCTTCATACAAAACAATTACCTTAATTAATTATTATAATTCATTATTAATTTTTCACAACCAAATTTCAATTAAATTAAATTTTTTTAAATGGAGATCGCCTCCAAAAGAGTCCTCCCATTTTTGGTGCTTTGCAGTAGCACCTGGGCCACCTCCCTC
>JAQFXM010008389.1:0-10718 GCA_034693345.1 Entomobrya multifasciata | reverse complement strand
GGAAGTAGGAAGAGTAACAGGTGTGTCAAGTGCCTTGATTGCACTCATTGCAGATTCCGTAACCTTCATTCTAAAAAGTTAAACCTGGTCAAAATCGTTTCCAAAATTATAGAACTAATAGACAACACACTATAAAAAACATCAATTAAATCTACATAACATACCAAGTTAGCTTCAAATTCTCGTGTTTGCCAAAAGCCGCTGACACTGACAAACCGCTTACTAAAAAAGCAAACAAAACAAAGTAAAGTGCATTCTTCTACTTTCATCTATTTCTCAATTCAACTTTCCAACAAAAAAAATCATAAAAGCGCGCGCTTTTACGTTAGGCTCGAAGACAAGCCGATGTGATTGGATAGTTTTGCTGTACCACCTTATCCAATAACACCTCATCTCATCCTATTCTTTCTTGACCTACTTTGTGGAACTTGTGGAAGGCCGCTTGTTGTGCCATATGCAGCTGTATTTCATTTCAGTCAAGATAAATCCTGAAGAATATTATGTTCCATCGATCATCGTTCTTCCGGTCAGTAGTGCAGTGCAGTGTGTGCCGGTCGAAGTTGGTTGTTGTACTTACGATTAGTGTTATTTGTGCAGTCTCGAAGTAAAGGTGATAGGTGAGTAAAGTATAGTAAAGTAAGGCAATAAACAAAAGTAAGGGTCACCACGGGCAAAAGTAACTGCCAAAGGGCCTTTTCATTATCATCACGTTTATCATCATCAGTTAATTTGTTTGTCACTGGAGACTAATAATTTTGTACTATTTTTTAGTCTTTGCTTGGAAATTGGACAAGTTGGTGTGCTGGAAATCTTGGATATTTCAAATTATTATCATCGGTGGTGTGCCAAGTGAAGGTCTGCTTCAGAATGGATCCCGAGCAGTTGGAAGTAAGTAAATGTAGTTGGTTTTTTGAAGGCTATTAGTGAATAATTATTTTGGTTATTGTGAAGAAGTTTTATATTTTTAATTGTGTTTCCAGAATCTTCTCCAAAACTTTCGGATGGAGGACCTCAAGAAGTTGTTGGAAGCCTTTAAGAAGCCGAAATCTGGAACCAGGCCCGTATTGATGTCACGAGCAATGGAGTTGGTTAATGCGTCACATCGTCCCGGTAACCTTGAACGGAAAATTAAGGCTCTATACAAACGCATTCCGTAAGTGAATCACTGAACAAAATAATTGTGTAAGGAAATAAATTCTACTTAATTTCAACTTGAAATACAATTTCGCTTGTTTTTTTTTTTTGGTTATCTATCTACTAGTGTCAAAGGCTGGTTCCCAACTAAGCAGAATCCGGCGTATGGCGCAATTATGACAAAGTTTTGGGCTGACAGGGACGCCCTTCTCTCCGGACCAAGTCCATCGTCAAGTTCCTCCAAGAAAGCGACTGGGCCCAAAGCTAAAGCTGTCGCGGAAAAGAAGCCGAAGAAGACAGTTCCTAAGAAGGCCACTGCTACTGCTCCTAAGGCAACGGGTAACCCCAAGAAGACTGTTTCCAAGCCGACAGCAACGGAGGAGTCTTCTAAGTAGAAAGTAAGGTGGTGTTAAAGTGGGCGGGGCGGAACAAAGTTTTAAGAATATCTTTTAATGGCAAGCAATTAAGTACTTCACCACCACGTTTTTGTAAAATGAAAGTAGAGTTGATTAGCTTTGTTACTTTTAATGATTGACTTCGTGAAGGAAAAAGAAAAAGTGTAAAATATGAAAGAGCTGTGTTTTTTGTGAATATTTCGTTAATTTGGTATATTTCATTGTTCTCAGTTAGTTGATTTAATATTGATGTAGATCTATACCTGCCCTGTTTGAAATAAACTGAGTGCAAGCATTCACTTTTTGTTGTAAATCAATTGAGTTGCGTTTTAATTATTGTTATTTAAAATTCTATTTCATATTCAGTTAATCAGGTTTCAGTGCTATTGGTTTGCGGAAGACCATGATGCATACATTACTAGCTCCGTATGTAAAGGGTCTTTGTCTAAGTTCGTAATATTTTAACAGACATGTTCCGATTTTTGTCGCTTAGTCCAAGATCAGTCGCTTTTAGGTATGGCCACGGCCATACCTCATCATCAAATTTTCACCAGTTTTTTCGAAATTAGTCACTGGTGAAAAACTGATGATGTGTAACGAGCTAATTTTTTTACTAAAAAAATCAGCATAAAATTAGCGATTTTTTGAAGCAATAAAAATAAAACTTCACCTTGGACTTTGCTTTTAATAAGCTTTTACGTGTTAAGTTAATGGCACTCAACTGTCCTAAGAATAATTGTATGAGACGTTGTTTTGGTCATAGTCATAAGACATAAGACATTGAACATACAGCATCTTTATACATTTCTTTGTGTTTGATTCCTGAAAAATGCTTTCAAATATTTGTACGATATTCTATTGCAAATTTATTGTATTGCATGTGTACGTATTTTTTTAAACGAGTAGGTTTACTTAATATATAAATATGTACATCTTCATAATTTTATTCGTATTTCAAATATACAGGAGAACTGCCCCTGATGTTAAAATGCACCCCCATAAGCTTCCAAATATGTTGTTTCCATTGTCAGTCACTGGTGGATCCGTAGGCGCAGCAGTCGTAGGCTGCCATCCGGAAATAATGTCATCCAACTTTGTTGACTGAAAATCATGAACCAAAATTTCCACTTTCATTTAACTTTTATTAATTCAATTCGTTTAAAATGTAGCATTGACTGTACTAATGTTAAGAATTTCACTCAACCTGAAATCGTTCCTGCAAATATGCATTGAAAAGTTGTTTCGGTGGATGATATTCGGATAAATCATGGAACTCTAATCCGTTATAAAGAAATAATCCATACAATTGCGCAAGTCGATCTTTTAATATAGGCATCCAATTTTCGTCAATTTCTCCCTCGTAATTAAATTCAAGTCCCTCAAACTCCATATGATTCCACGTATTACGGTACGTATATGGTGTGGTGATGAAAATAGGCGAAGATATATCAATATAACCGTTTTCATCAACTACATAATCGTTGTACGCACCGACTTCACTGATTTGATTTCCTTTTAAAGTCCAGTTTCCTTGGCCGCTGAATGGAATTTTGAGTGTATCAGTAATGTTGATTGAACCTGTAACATTGTAATTCCCACCAAATGTAACGTCGTCACCATAATATACTCCACGAACAGCGTTAAACCAACTATACGCTACTTGAGATGAAGCGAATGCTACGGTTTCCAGTCCAAGTTTTGAGTGGTTGGCCATGTATTGATTCCTGTATTTGGATTAAAAGAGGTTTTAATGAATAGATTTCAAAATCTCAGCACATACGAATCGGATGAATTATAATTGTTGGAAAGTGGATGCATACCTTATTTTTAAAATGGCATCCAAATCAACTAAGTCGTATTGACCTAAAGCTGTAGTACTTAGAGTTACTTCGGAGGGATCTGGGTTAGTAGGATCTCTCTTGGCTAGCCAGGTGTGGTAGTTTTCCATTGCATGTGTTAGGAAATTCATAATAGCTTCGTCTGGGTCCCCGTCAATATCGAAGCTCGGTGACTCCCTGATTAACTGTGAAGTCTTCATGGTTTGAGCTATTTTGCTGAGGTCATTTCTATTTAGATTACGAAAATCTTGTGTTGTTGCTGTTACCAATGCAACAGTAAAGAAAAACGAAAATTTGAGCAACATTTTAATATTATGGTTTGTCTAACGAAACGACAAGCACAAACAAAGAGTTACGGACGACCAAACTGTCACTGGAAAAAAAGTTCAGTAAGCGATCTAATATATAGCAAATTATCAATGTTTTATCAAACCTTCATGACTCATGGCCAATGCGCTTGTCATGTATGTTTATTGGTTAAACAAGTAATTTAAATGATTATGCAACTTATGAGATTAGACCAACATTTGACCAGAAGTTTGTCGGTCTCTTTAAAATCATTTGTTTTTTGTTCAATGTAAAAAAGGATCTTGTATATCAATCTTTGGCAAATATCATGCTCCATAAAGTGTTAGTTTAATTAATCAGTACATCGTGATAAGCTGTAACAGCGATGTGGTAAGTTTAAAGCAAACAAAGATGAGCAAAAAGCTTTTAGTTATTTTAATGAGTAATATAAAAGTAATTGATAATATAAGATGGAAATAGTTTAGATTAATTACTACCCCTTAAAATTACCTAAAAGCTAGACTTACAGTCTACAAGTACATTTAAGGGCTATGTTGCGCTATTTAATGACAAATGACAAGAGCTAAAATGAAAAAGTTTAGCATTCAGCAGTAAACGATATACGTTACTCAGAATCCGGAAACCTATCGATTTAATTTCGACTGAATCTAGGAAGTTTACCTTAAAATATTACATGGCATTGTATCTCTTTCAAAACTTTCGAGAAAAGGCAGGTTTTCACTTTAAGAACGCCTTAGAGTACTTAAACATTAAAAGGGAACCTACAACCCCAACGTAACAAAAGAGAATTGGTAAGGTTGGAATATTCATAGTGCGGAATAAAACCAATCGTAAGTTTTATTTGAGATTAGAAGTTATTCTTAAAATATCGTAATAATTCATGATTCATAAATGTAAATTTGTCTCATAAAATTATTGACATTAAACAGAACATTTGAATGTAATTCGTTATAATGAATCTGTGAATTAATTTGACAAATTAACATTTTTTCATTGCATCACCTGCAAATCAGTATGGCCAAACGAATGCTACTTTACTTGTTTCTGATAAAAAATTAACAAGTATATTCGTTATCAACTAGATAGTTTTTTGTGAATAATTCAAAGCATGAAGCGAGCGAGTCACACTTTACAGCACCAAAAAGACAACCTGTTTTAGTTACTTACTGATGCCAATTTCAGGCAGCGAGTGAATGCAGACAATGTTCATAAAAATCTTATTCGTTTTGACCGTTTTCGGTCGTTTTTCTTTCATAGCATCTCAAGAAGGTAGTTAACATTTTACAAACTTGTACTAAACTTAAAATCTTGAAACTAATTTTCTAAACTAATTTAGAAAGCACTACAGTAGACTATGGGGAAGTTAATGATGCATTCGAAAATTTTCTACTCGAGGCCTTAACAACTAATTATAGTACCTGGTTATCACGTCGGGATCCCTTACCGGTTATTCCTCAATCGATTCGGCTTGAAGGCGAAACCGTGGATTTTTTGGAGATCAAGTAACAATATCATATTCATTTAAAGCTTATTGTGGCATTAGTGGTAATTGCCAAGACATTATTTTTTAGAAACCAGGCCATGTCTGGCCACTCAAAATCAACCAGTGATCAATTTTTCATCTACCCATTCCTGAGTATCAACCAGTTTAGTGTTGGACGCAACGTGTTGAACGATGGAGATTTTTTGACGTTTGAGGGAAACTATAATGCTACCGGATTTATCCGTTTGTATGACCCCGATCAAAGGGATGTTAATTTTACAGGTCAAGGTCGTTGGACGTTAAAGTCAAACGAGGTCGTTGAAAATCTCGCGTATGGAAATTTTTCCTTGGATTCGAATGGCTTTGTGGATGTTTCTTTATCAAACAAAGTTTGGGTGTTTAGGAACCAGTGGTCGGATATAAATTTTGAAGGATTGAAAATCGAGAATGGTGGAAGTGAAAACGATGAGGAAGAGTTGAAAATAGAAGCAATGAAAATTCTAGCAGATCTTTATGGTAATTTTTTAATAGGTCCATTTTTACCAGAGCTACAAGAATATAACCCAACCCGAAAGCTTTTGATGGTTCACATTCAGGAACTACTAAAGGTTAATTAAAAAATATGTTCATCTTATCATGATAATTTACTGTGTTGTTTCAAAATAGTAATTTGTTTGTGCAGACCAAAACTCTTGAAGATATAATATCAGATTACGAACCACCATCAACTCCGCCAAAATATACACAGACGACTGATGCACCCAGTCGTTCTACGAGTCTTATGGTTGGAAACGTACTCTGGATGCTTTTTATGATTCGACTATGTGTGTATTAGTTCAAAAAGATGCCGAATTGACTAAAAAGTAGTTTAATTTAACTGAATTAAATATGCAAATGTTCGAATGAAAGGCTTAATATGTATGTCAAATGTTATTTCTCTTAAATAGTTTAAGTTAAAATTATTATTACAAATAACCCATTTACTAAATTCCATCTAACAGTTTCATGATAACTATATAATTATCAGGCAGTCAGTAAATTATTTTGTAACTTAGTACAACCTTGTAAATTGAAGTGCAATGTTCAAATCAATCACTGTATCCAATTTGGTTTACGTTAGGCAAAGTATTGTCAGCAGAAGCAGTCAAACATGCGTCATGTCATTATCGATTAGTAATGAAAAAAGCTTACTGATAAGATGCCCTTGGTGTGAGTAAAGCCAGTTGCAGTTTACTTGCTATCAATCTGTGTATTTGTCTGCTTTAGTATTTTATTTACTCTGTACGAGTTTACAGCCGTGAACTCAACTGAACATCATTCGATAGTGTTATAAATATAACCACAGCTCTGCTAAGAACACTGAAATAAAGGCGATTAGACTGAAAAAGTGTTTTAAATTTGAAAGAAATGAAAATTTCTTGTAATGTTATATTAATGTATTAGTATACCCAGTGCGAAAATATTATAGCCCTGCACTTTAGTGAAATGGCCCTGACTACAATATAAATGTTTACAATGTGTCACTGCTATACTTAGATGTGGATGACGGTGATAGTGATGAGGCTACTAAACGAGGTGGATTACAGTAAATAAATGCTAGAGTTTTTATGCCTTCATTCCCACAAAAATATTTATTTGAAAAAATGTTTATTCCGTATTGCAACATTGTCATTTGTCCTTGATAATATTGTAGAAATAAATTACTTCATACGGTTGAAACTAAAATAGATTAAGCTTTACTGTGGTTAAAGATGTAATACGTAAACAAATTGTAAACAATCGAAAACATTGTTGTTGCATTTAAAATGCTTATTAAACAACTGGTGGTCAAAATGAATTTAAACTCGTCTTCCAGACATATCAAACAAGAGTATCATAGACATCAAATTTTCTATACCATTATCAAACAAATTCCTACTAAACTTTTTACCGAAAGGGTAATAATTTCCGTAGCAAAACCGTATAGCTTGTAATGAAACTGCCTTTTTCAAGTATATTCTACTATTTAAAGATTTTGTAGCACAGTTTATCATTTTTGTGTAATTTAATTTAGTCTTTGGGAGGTCTTTGATAAGGTCACCGGTTGATGCAACCATTGGCAAAAATATGGCAATTGCTACAACGATTAATATAGCGAACGAAGCAAAAAACAAGTAAATTGCTAGATCAAGATGGCCAAACCCGGAAACACATATCCAAAGTATTTCAATAAATAGAAAGTAGACTACTGAAACAGTTATAAAAGAAGCTCTCTCAAAACCTGGTCCCAAAACATTACAAAGAATACTAAGCTGCATGTATAAATGAAAAAAATCACGTTGCCCTTTAATTCTATAAATAAGTGCTTGAATTATGTTCTTTTGGTAAGTTATTACACAAAGATAACCTAATGAAGTATATACTAAGGTCCGGGTGGTTTCTACAAAACCTGGTAAAAGTAAAATTGTTCTTATAAAAAGGAACACTAAAATGGTTAAAATGCTTCTGTATTTTGGATCCGAAGCAAAGTCTTCAATCACCCAAAAAGGTCCATCCAAATCCCAAAAGATGCAAATAATGTATATGAAAAATGGAAACAAATGTGCTGACTGACCCAGTAACACAAATACATCGAGTTTGCTAATTGGAAGGTTATCGGTAAGTAATTTAGGATAATAGCCTGCATGAAAAAATGAGCGATACAATTAGTTTTAATTAAAACATAAAGTAGCTATAATTCATAATTTGAAAGTGCTTACCTTTAAAAATCTTAAGCTCCAATTTTATGTACTGATTAATTGCGGAAATGTATAAATTATTTCGTAATGCTAATAATCCGTGTGCACTGGCAAGAGTTGCAGTAAAACAGCAGAATCCAACTGACAAAATACAGATTGGTAGTAATGTTAAACTTTTCCGGTGTAATATAAATTGTGTAGACAGTGTGTGAACACAGGAATACCACAATATAAAAACAAAAAAGTTCCCGATTCCCCAAAATAACCATTTGCGATTTTGAGTGTTGATTGTTAACTGTTTGTGTTTGGAATCCCAGATTATTGGAACTTTGTAAGTATAAAAATAGCATCTTCTTAACCATTTGAAAGCTTTTTCTTGATATTTAGTAAGCATGACTTCAAATGAAAGGTTAACTACTTTAAAATAATTACGATATTATGTTTGTCTGAAATATTGTCACTTGCATAAGACGTTTGGTAGGGGAGGAGGGAGTGTTTAATAATTAAATACTCGAGTCTAATAAAGTAATCAGTAGATAGGGCTCAACTGTTAATCCTTTGTGGTAGACATATTTTAATACAAAATTTAACAATTTTTGTCAAATGCCGAACAGGTGTGCCGCTAAAATGAGCTTGTTTGTTTGACACACAAATGTTTGAGCATTTAAAATTACACATGCATAAATTGACAGAATATTTCTTAAGAGCTTACATATTCTAACATTGAACATTCATGCCAGGTAATAATTTATAATGTCAAAATCGATTATTCGAACAGATACGTCTACTAACTAAATTGGAATTTTCGTAACTTAAGGCACTGATACATATATGTATTGAGCTGTATTGATTTATTGTAAGTAGGAAAGTTAAATTATTATATTATCAGATATTTAAGCCGATATACATAAATGTGTTTTTGCAGATTGCGACACGTGGTCTTAAAAATATCTTTAAATAGTTCCAATTTAAATTAGACAGTAATGATTTCGTGTAGTATGTAAATAATTCCACATAAAGCTTATTTTAGTGCTGTCCATGATATAAGCACCCTATTCTGTTGCAAACATATTCTTGAGAATCGATTTTGCTTAAAGGAAACTTTAAAAGAAGTTCGAGATTTTATGATGCTTGTTAATACCATAGAAAAATGATAATTCTGAAATGTAACCACCGAACGTTGCAAATGTAAACTCAATAAAAGTGATGAAAGTTTTCAATACTATTGCATGTTGAGCTTTGATGCCATGAAAAAGAATATTGTAGTGATTAGCATACGGGTGTGACGTCAAAATATGCCAATCATAAGGTTCAAAAGGTAAAATTTACTATAGTTTCAATAGTTTGAGTAGATTTACTGGCGAATTTCCTGTTAAATATTTGTAAACGCACATGTACGCAGACGCCATGCCATAGAATAAGAAGGAATAAAGCTTGGAACTGCGGACAATTTAATCATTTTTTCATTGTAGAAATGGAACGACTGTTTCTATGTGGCCTTTTTCAACGTTTCTAACGTCAATGAACACTAAAAAAACAAGAAAACCCAGATGCTTCTGGGAGAAAATCCAAATTCAAAATTTCTTCTGGTGAACTCTAGAGAGTCAAATACAAAAACGAAATTATCGTTACCTACAAAATAGCCGTTCCTTCCAACAAAGAACTTGTCGATTTTTCCTTTGGTCACTTTTTTCTAATGTTACTTACGCTTGTGTTCTCTTTAATTTATTGGCTCTATGTGTCATGCAAAGTCAATTTTTCGACCTAAAAACTATGCATAATAATTGTCTTGTCAAATCTATATATTATGATGGACTGAGCAACTATACAAATATAACTGAAGTGGCCATGAAGTGAAAATGTGTCCCAAAAATGTGTTTGAGTTTCCAAAGCTCACAGAAAACGGAAAGGCTACACCCAAAAGAGCAGAGTCAGATATGGAAACAAATGATGTTTCTATGGACAACTCTCGTACACGAGCAGTTGTTAGGAAAAGATCTGAAAACAATGAGCCAATCCAAAATTCATCAACTCAATCTAGTCCATTGAACAATCCTCAACCTAAAAGCCCACGTTTGAGTGTCATGACTGAAGATGTTTTACGAAATTCTTTCATAGATTGGAAGGATTGGACAGTTGGTAATGGACTTTTACAAACTGATCAGCTTCTTGAAGTTCTCATTAGTGGATGTTCATCTCTGGCCAATATCGCAACTGTAGCAGTGAAATACACAACTAATTCATCAAACTTACGAAAACAACTCGATGCTCTATCGGGAATCATCAAGGATCCAAACATAAAACTATACGTTAAACAAGTCAGTGATGCCATCCCTGTCAGACTGTTTGCCAACGTCCCGCTCAATATTACATGAATCCAGCATATTTTTGGAGACTTATCGGCTTAAATCTCATTATAAAAAGAAGAGGAAAGAGAGGTGGATGTAAATTGGGAAACAAAGTGATACCGAAGAAAAGTGAAATTAGTCTACATCATATTCCAAATAGATATGATTTTCCAAGATTTTTTTATACCAATGCATGCTCACTTTCTAATGAAAAGACAGATCAATTGAAATGATACCAAATGTCATCAAATTGAAAATTTTATCTCTTTTGAAACAAAACGAATAACAAAAAATGGTGACGGAACGGCAATATTTGCACGTAACACATTTCCATGTTCATCGTATAAAAATTATGTTTTTAACAATAGCAAAGAGTTTGAAATTACTTGGACAATTGTTCGTCCACATTTCTTGCCCAAATCTGTAACGGTTATTGCAATAGCTTGTGTTTATTTCCCGCCAAACAGTGAAACATGTAATCACAAAAAACTGTT
>JAQFXM010008388.1:0-10718 GCA_034693345.1 Entomobrya multifasciata | reverse complement strand
TTTTCATATCAATGCAGCCAGACCAAACAACATGCAAAAACTGAATTTCCCATATTTTGCATTTACCACTAAAAGTTTCATTTCCCAGTGCATTATTTACCATTATTTACCTGCAAATTTCACACGTGGTAAATACCAAGCCCGAACGCTGGAGGGCTTCTATTTGCAGGGTTTCTTCTAAAGCTTGTAGTAGGATTTCGTATGCACCATCTTTCTCAAATAATAGTTCATACAGTAACGTTGCTCGTTCGGAGTATGCTCTCTTTGATAATATCTAAAAGTTTTTAAAAAATCAGTAAAATTTTCAATTTCGAAATGGATATCATGTCTAGAAATGTTTCAATTTTTACCTGGTCTTGATCCAACTGGCTTATTATACCGGCTTTTCTTAGAGAGGAAAGAAAAACTATCCCGCAAGATGTGCTTTCTGTTAAGCTAGGCAAATTTGCCGTCACTAGTTGCTTTTGCCAGGGTTCCATATCTGTAATAAATAAACATACAAATATACGCTAAAATATTTAAAAAAAGGTATTAGGTTTTAATTAGTTGACTAACTGAAGTTTATGTTAGAACACAATGAGCTTATTGGAGCTCAAGGAAAAGACATAAAGATCTGGTTTCGCTGTCTGACTGAACGTTATAAAGTTTTCCGCATGACCATAATAAGTGAATAATAGAATTCGCAAATGGGTTTTATCCGTGACGTCGGTGACAGTCAAATTTAGTTCAGCACTTGAGTTGTTACTTCATCTAGACAGAGTAATGTATTACAGGCTTATCAGCTCAGCTCACGAAGCATATTCCATTCATGCAAAGTACAGTTTTTACAAATCATTGTAGTTTATAGTTGTCATATATTCAAGTTAATATCCGTTCGTTTATTGCATAGATCATTCCATTCATTGTAGATATTCATACTTGAAGTTCTACTTTTTTAAGATCAAACTTTCGTACAGCCATTTTTGGGGTATAATTGCATTTTTAAAGAGTATTTTGTATGGAAGGCGACACCAAATTTTACGATTTATTTTAAGTTTGCATAAAGGGAAAATTTAAAAGTTTTAAACAATTTTATATTTTACAGTACGATTAAAAAATGGGGAACAACGAAAGCATTCCAGACGCATCTCAGGATTTAAAAAACTACAAGCAAAAAACAAAATATCGGTCTGCAGACGATAAATGTAAAAACAGTGGAGGAAAGGACACGCCATACGTATCGTCAGGTAGTGACTCCCTGATTCGAGCCCACCTTGACAACTTTGATTTTTGCGACGAAAACGAACAAAACGGTCCTCTTTGCTATGCAATGATTGAAGACTACTTACTACAGAGCCAGGTTCATTCAGATATATTTGAGATGAAAATACTGGATATCGTCCATATCAAGTTAAAGAACGAACCTAGAGTTATAAATGACTGTATTTGGCTTTGGCATGGAACACGTGAAGAACGATTAGAATCAATTATAGAACATGGCTTACAACCACCAAATCGAGCAACAAAAGGTCTTGTTGGGGATGGCATCTATTTTGCTGATAGAGCCTCCAAAAGTGCCCAGTATTGTTACAAGGGTCAAAAACCATGTGACATTGGATACATTTTATTATGCAGGGTTTTCGTGGGAAAACAGTGGATTGTCAAGAATCCCAAAAATACATTAGCTGCGCCACCAAGAGGCTACGATTCTGTTCATTGTAGAGGCGAATTCATACCTGATCCATATGCTGCCGTGACAATTAATGGAGATGAGGTTCCTCTTGGAGAAACAATTGAAAATGTTTGGGAAATTTGTCAAACTGCTCAAGGGAAAAAGTTACGATTTAATGAATATGTCGTTTTCAGATCTGAGCAGGTTCAAATAAAATATATGGTCAAATTTAAATTTGTCAAAAAATAGTCAATCTAACGAGCATGTCAAGCAAATTAATAAAATACATGTATGTATGCCTATGGTGCGGTGTCATAATAAAAAATCATTAAAACATTCTATTCAAGCGTCTCAATCCTAATAACATTTTTGTCTCATTTTAGAAACATAATTTATTCAAACTTAAGTTAAACGTAGTGGCATAAAATGTAATATATAAATAAGAGAGCAATAAAGTTCGTACACGGAAACTAGAAAATGTTAGGCATTTATTAATTTAAAAAACAATTATTTAATAATCTCATGTGTATCACTCAGCTTTACCATTAAACAATATATTCACAATTTGTGCTTATTTATTTGCATTAAATAAACACATATATACACCTGTAACGTTATTTGGTATTGGTTATATGAAGCCGAATATAATCAAATACAAAAAATACGCATAACCAAACATACGAATGTTTAACATTGAAATTTTCATTCATTTTATACCTACGATTTTATAAATATTCCAATCTGTGGTGTGTTATTTGCAAACGTTGCATGCATTTCTGTCCGTTCATTTAATGTTACATCAAATGGTATAAGCCTATTACTGATAAGGCTTTCAGGATAAGTTTACACAATTTTTATATTATTTTATACGCTTATTAATGATCAAGAATTTTTTGTAGTGCAAACACATGGATAGTTGCTGTAATTTTACGTTGTCCTTAAATTATGGCTAATTTTAACACCCATCGGAAAAGACAGGTAATAACGTTAAACTTGAAACTTAATATTTTACCACAAATCTTGTAGATAAACGTTTGAAACATCTGCATGTATGACTAAATATTTATTAGGTTGGTCCTGCAAAAGGAAAGGTAACACCTGAAGCTATCAATGTCTTAACAAAACTTCCGGGAATTACAGCAGCCACCCTTTCAAATTGGCTTTTTTCCGCCCGAGTACTTGAGGATGATGACTTGACGTACATGGATATTTGTGATTACGTTCAAAACGGACAGCAGCATGGATACGGGATTTCAGTAGAAAATATTGTTCGTGTCGTTCCTAATGGAGTAATCGATTTCGAACATGACCAAAATGCAAAAAAGAGGTTTCGTATGATGTTATGGCATGGTACTAAGAAAAGTGTAATAGCAGGGATTCTGCAAAATGGGTTTAAGTTACCGAATTGTAATGGGCAAATGTTTGGAGCTGGAATATATTTCGCTGACCGTATTTCCAAAAGTACTAACTACTGCGATCAAGGCCAAAGCCCGGTAGCAGGTTCTACAGCATTTTTACTTTTATGTGATGTTCTCATCGGAAATGCATATAATAGCAAAAATGCCAAGAACGGAATAACAGATGCTCCTCCAGGTCATTTTGATAGTGTCATGTGTACAGGCCAGTATGTTCCTGACCGGTCTGGTAACCGGGATATTCAAAACAGCATATTACCATGCGGTCCTACCATTACAAATACTAAATTTCAATCATATACTGTTCAATATAATGAGTACATTGTGTACCATCCAAAGAAAATTCGAATTAAGTATTTAGTTGAGGTAAAGTTTCATCCGGTACCTGTTTAATTTTTTGTTTGAATGTATTCAGCTGTAATGTTAATAACTATTGTAAAATATTAGAGTAAATAAAAATCTTTTTCAAAATGTGTTGTAATTTTTAATTTTCTAAATAGTCAATTTATGTTGCACAACGTACTTGACATAATTGTTACCTGCTTTGTAACGAAGTAAATGTACTTATCTTCGGTTTACGGCATTTGAAAACTGTATTGCTTCAGATCATAAATATAAACATACACACACACACATACATATTTTAAGTTTTCAGGAATTTATGTTGTATAGATTTCAAATACAACGGCATATATATGTCTGATATTAAAATGTGCGTTAAAGTATCAAATTTATTTTAGTGGGTACAAAAATGTATGGGAAAATTCAACGAAGTTGAACTTTTTCAATCGAACTTTCATCTTTTTTAAAAAAGACACAATAATGAAGCAAATATTAATTGCTAAATTATTCCAAGGAATGAGGCTTATTAAAATGAGGCTTTGTGAAAAAACGAAGTAAAAAATGGTTATTTTCGAAATCATTTACCCAACCTATACACTTTAATTTTCTGTGTTAAAAATAAATCGACAAGTCAGATTCTTCTCTATTCGTAATTCGCAATCGCTAAATAACTTATAAGGACTTTGTGATTGATAAATTAAACATTAGGGTAGTCTTACATACCATATGACAAAGATAATAAAGCTTTAATTTCTAAATATCTATAATCAAGATCTTGCTGAGATAAAAAATTATCAACGAGATTTCCTATGAATATTGTGTAAGAAATTGATTTCCTTTTTACCTTTTTCATGTTTATGAGTTTTTCATTAGCAAATTTGTCAGTATTGTGCCAAATTGATTTTACTACATAATAACTCCGTCGTTTGAAGTGGATCCCAGTTTGTATTTGCACATGCTTCAGTCTTGGTTTTATGCAACGATTCATTTGGTAGTCAAACTAATTGACGTCTGACATTGCGTAACCTTGTTCTCCCAACTCTCAAAGGCATATTATAGGTTTGAATAATGTAACGGTTTTCCTTATTATAAATAAATCCAAGCTTTAGATTGTCAATCGTCAGAATTTAATTCAAAGTTAAATCAAGAATGCGATTTCCTTCAGGTTACAAATTTCGCTGGAACGAGATTTTTGTTTAATACAGAGTATTTAATGTATAAGTGGGGGATAAAGTTCTGTAAGACACGTGGCAACAAGCTCAATTGAAGGTCACCTTTCTGTAACCGAATATGGAATATATTAATGTTATTGGGAAAAATACAAATTTATTATATGAAAGAATTTTTTGTGTAATCCTTGTTCTAAATGTCCAAAAACATGGCTTTCAAAGATTAATGATTTTTTATTATATCCAAGGTTGTCGAAATCATGGCATGGCACCTAACTTATCATTTTTGACTGGCTAGTTCCGGGACAAGATCAGTAAATTAATTAAAATAATTCACAGCACTTGACGATTTATTGCATTATGTTGCAATATAGTTTCATAACTGACGGCTAAAGTATGTTTAACTAACAATTACTGGTATTACTCATAAAGTTATATTCATAAGTTTAAAACAAATAAAACTGATTTTTTCCACCTTGACATGTTTGTTCCGGAGTCTACCAATTTAGCAACTGCAACAATTCAGTTTAATCAGCGGCATTATGAGGTTTTCAATTTAAATATTCAACATAAAGTATCAAATATTTAATTCTTTTAAGCCAACTACTTTGCATAGACATGATTGTTTGACAAGCTTAAAGTTGCTTGCTTAAACTTATACACGTGTTCACTAGCTATTGGTAAGTTAAAAGTGGTGTCTTGTCTGTAGTTTTTTAACCATACATGAGACTTAATATTGTAATTGCACAGATTTTATTTGAACAAAATTTGAACAATTTTACTATACGATGTGTTATATCCATGTATCCTGAAATGTTTTGCACCAGCAATTCAAGTCCTTATATTAAAGTATAACAACAGTAACTTAAATGTAACATGATTTAATAAAACTCAAAAATAAATATTCCATACCATTCAAAAGTCATATTTGACAAGTTTGTTCCGGAGTTTACTTACCACCAGACATTATGAAAAATTGTTTTTCAGTAGATTGTAATATTTGTTCACTGTCTCGCTTTATAATATCAAGGCAAATGGTTAATTTGATGTTGCATTCAAGCTTAAGTGGAATGATATACTTCAGAAACCCTTGACGTATGTTAACCTTGTGCGTCAAACTTTACATGCCAGATCGCTGATTTAAGTCCCGTAACTATTTTCCTTGTTGTATAAAAAATGCACTTGAGAAATAGTAAATTAAAATAATACAAGGTGAAACTCAAAGGTAAAGCTCCGAAAATGAATTATTGAATATTCAAGCCACGTACTTGAATCTGTTAAGCATGAAAACTACGACAAATACAGTGGCAAAAATGGTTTAGCAATCCATCAAAATGTCAGGAAAAGTGCGGTTAAATAAATTGACATATTGGTTCCGGAGTAATGTGTAATCAAAAACCCATCTGTGTATGTGCGTCATACTACAATTGTATTTATGAGGTAAGATTATAATGAAATAGTTCGAAGTATGATAAGGAAATTTTTCAAATATTTTGTAACCAAGGACATCCATCATATACACATGTAAAGCAATATTTCAAGTTTTTAAATAAATATTATCTTTCGCTATGAAGTGATTAACTAAATTACAAAAGTGTTACGTTAATTTTTTTAATGTCATTTCATTTATATTTTGATTTAACTGTTATAGTATTTTTATATTCATTATCTTGGCTTTAAAATTCACACACTAAAACGTTTTAATTATCAGAAAACATGTCTTATAATTTCATAGCAGTTATAAATTATTGAAGAATGTTACGTAAGGTATAAATAAGCAAACATGTTTACAAAATTATTTTGAACTTTACAATTTGCACTTTTTAAAATTTAAAACGAAAATTCCCTATTCCATACCCTTTGGAACCACTCCCACTCCCACCACCAATTTTCTCCTTGACGTAATTAAACAAGGACGAATTCTTATACTTGTGCATGTCCCGATGAAAATGTGTTACAGTTTTATACAGTTGTCCAACTTGAACCTTGTTTGTCTGCACGAAACTGGTTATATCTTGAATCGACTTCTCTTGCTGTTGATCTTTCACTTTGTGAAATTGCAACAGCGGCCGTTCTTGATGTGAAGCTGATATCCATTGGATCAAAAACTTCAGTTCTGGATTACCATTAAAAGCTCCACATCCCCAGTTACCTGTAGCAATCGGAGTTATAATCTTCTTACCATGTATAAATGCTACATAGCATTTGTGTAACTCTCTGTCAATATAGTTCTTTTCAAATTGTTTGTCAACGTCATGCCTACAATATTTAAATACAAATATTTTAAACTAAATCGAATACACACTCCCTAATACAAATGATAATTTTTCATTTTTACCTTTTGAAGTTTAACGCATCAATAGCAGACAACTGTGCAAATGTTCTACCAAGGTTATCAGTTTCAGCATTCACGCTACCAGTAAACTTGTCTGCAAACTTGAAGCTTGTACTGTATCCTGTATAGTCACTGTATATTTGACTACCTGTTATAATTATTGCTTCATCATCCGACATAGCTTCCATAAAAATACGACCTATTATCAACTCTGGACTTATGCAAAACCTAATCTCTTCTTGAACGCTACCATCGTTAAGTACCCCACCCCCAATATATTTGTTTGCAAAGTCTACCTGTAGCATGCCTTCCGCTTCTTCAATTTTTTGATTAGGCTCTACATTTACCTCGCACATTGGTTTATCTGAATTCTCCCAGTCAGCTTGATAGGAGACGCTTCTTCGCTCAAAGCTAACGATTTGATTTTGGAAGTCTTTGTCCTGCTTTTTTAATACATTGAAAAAGTTAAGAATGCATTTAATTTTCTCTTTCTTAACTTCACATCTTTCCGTATTCGTATCATTAAACAACCGAATAAAGTTGTAGTCTGGCATGCGATATTGCTGGGATGGCTCAGGAAAAGTGCAAAAGAACGCGTTAGCTAGTAAGCTGCTACACAACTTCCTAGTCAAGTAAATGGTCTTGTTTTCCCCATTTTTCAAAATAGGTAACGGTTCTGACAGCAACTGGGGTAGTTGCAAGGCAAGGTCAATTATAACTGGTAAAGTTTCCTTCAGAACGTTCTGCATTTCTGGGCGTCCAAGCATACCAAAATTTGAAATTTGTCCGGCGTCAGGTTTGTAGTTTTGAACAATGGACTTTAATATAGTTCCCATGTCATCTTGTATATCTATATTTAAATTAATGCTGAATTACGAACCCATTTTAAAAAAATTAAAGTACAAAAATAGGCTTTAACATTTTTTCCGTACTGTTTTGTTCGCATGCTTTTTTAAGACGCTTCAAATGTTTTTCAATGACGACCCAATTATTTTTCCCAGAATCTTTTCTACTAGTGTTTAAATTAAGTGGACTTTGAGGTAGTCGAACATTTTTCGAATCTTGCCATTTCCAGTGACTATCGTTGTTTAAATCTACTTCACAGTTTTTGCCATTTTCAACAAAAAACGGAACAATTGTGTTGTGGGGGAAATTGTCCCTTTTGTATTTCAAGTCGCTTGTGATTTTTGCATAAATGGGATACTTCTTTTGTTCGATATCTAAATCATCATAAAAATCAAACGACGAAGTCTGTTGGCATAACGTTGGCCGCGTTTTCGGTTTACATGATGGCATGTCATCGTCACTGTAATCAGGATCTGGTGTTTGGACATGGGATGATGGATCATCTTTCTTATCAGCATGATGAGGAAGATGATGACGTGCAGGGATGTTTGGTTTATCAAATGTTTGTACACTTGTACTGGGACAGTTAGAATGTAAATCTTCTGATTCTTGACGAGAAATGGTACATTTTTGTAAAGGAGGTTTCTTAGATAAGGGATCAAAAGTTTCTAAAACCATTTTCTCATCGTAGGTTTTAGAGATTTCTTCTTCGGAAGATTTGGGCGCCACATTCAAATTGTTTTTGATGTCATCATGTTTGCCCAAGGAAGTACTGTATAGTTTAGGCTGAACAAAAGCATCAAATATATTTCATGAATACGAAAGTGAAATATTTTAAGACTTTTTGTTTCGTTTTACCCCGAAAAGTAGCTTTGTTACCAAGTTGTATTTAGGGATTGAAATATTTATTGAACAAATCTGCTCGACTTTGGATTTTAAGTCGACAAGCAATTAGGTTTATTTTAAAATACTCACTTGTGGGTTGTCATTCATGTTGACTTCAAGAATATCTTTCTTCGGTGAAATGGGTGCCTCATCCGAAGATTTATCATCGTCAGTTAATAAATCGTCATAAAATGAACACGGTTTGGTCATTTGACGATAACCCATTTCGGATGTTTCCTTGTCCGCTGATTTCGGTGGTGAAGACATTAATTTGCTTCCAGATTCTTGAGCTGATAATTTACTTTTTCATTAAAATTGTACAATATACATTTACATTAAAAACTCTCTTTTATTTCTTTACCTGCTTTACTTGGTTTAGGTTCTTCATTTTCATTGAAGTTAGATGATGATTTTGTTCCTTTCATCGTTATGATAAATACGAGACAATTGGTTACCAAAAATTAAACAATAAATGAAGTACTCACCCATCAAGGCACTACATGCAACTAATTGATGTGAGTGAGATCACTCTGAGTTTATACTATAGAAATGACAACATAATAGCGATTAGCTTCTCTTTATACGTAATATATACTTATCATGAACGGCATATCATATACCATGTCGAAAAATGATATAAATTGTACATTTGAAATAACACAAGCACATCAGTACGTTCCAGGTCTAGCTCCAATAGCTATACAAATGATTCTCAAAGTTTTGGAGTAAACTCTTAAAAGTTTGAAAAAATCATAATGTTAAGCTTTTACCAACCAAGACAGGTTTAAAAAATAAATAAAATTTAGTATACAATTAAATTTTGATAACATCTCACTTTAGTATTTTTAATTGTTAGGGTGCAGATGGCACGACCAAGGGTCATATTACCCCTGAAGCTATCCAGGTTTTAACAAGACTTCCAGGAATTACCGCGTCGGCACTATCCACCTGGTTGTACTCAGGAAAAGTTCTGGCTGACGATGACGATACCTATTGGGATATATGTGAGTACGTGCAGAACGGTCAAAAACATGGCTATGGCATTGATGTCAGGAATATTGTTCGTATTGTAAGAAACGGAGCGGTCGAATTTGAGCACGATTCAAACGCGCGAGGTCGTTTTCGAATGATGCTTTGGCATGGCACCAAACAGAGCGTTATTGCAGCAATCTTACAAAATGGATTTCAGCTACCCAATCCAAAGAAACAAATGTTTGGTCCTGGACTCTATTTTGCTGATATGTTGTCCAAGAGTGCCAATTATTGTGATCAAGGCCGTAATCCTGCCCCAGGGTCCACAGCATTTTTGCTACTATGCGACGTATTTTTAGGGAAAATGTATAATAGCAAGAACCCAAAAAATGATTTAACTGCCCCGGCTGGTAAATTCGATAGCGTTATGTGCACTGGGAAATATATTCCAGACAGAAATGGAAACAAAGAAATTAAAAAAAGCATTCTACCATGTGGTAAAATTATTGTCAACACTAAATTTCCGACGTATGCAGTCGAATACAACGAATATATTGTATATGACCCTGACAAGATAAGAATTAAATATTTGGTTGAAGTTGAGTTTCATTCGGCTCCGGTATAATGTAAACTTTAAGGCTAGCTGTATATCACAATAAAATATTGTAAAAACAATTATATTAAAAAGTTTGATTAAAATTAATAAAATTTGGAAACCGTTTTATTTGCATTTATTCCTCAAATAGTAATTATAAGAACTAAAAATTTATTAAAGCATACCATATTAAAATCCTAAGTTTATCCTTAATTTGTTTTTACATTGACAATTTTTGAAAGTCAGTTTATAACCACAAAAAATGTTCTTTATGGGATGATAAGATCAAAGCATAAATTACCTACGTTATAGCTAAGCCTTCGGGCTCAACGAGTACTCTTGCTGAGTTAAATGTATGTGAGTAATTTATACGCCCTTATCAGAACTTTATAAACACATTACATTGCTACACATTCTATCAGTATACTTTATGCAAGCACTCAAAATGTTCAGCTCATCTAATAACTTTGAGTCGTTTGAGCCCGCTGATGAAAACCCGTCATCGTTC
>JAQFXM010008387.1:0-10718 GCA_034693345.1 Entomobrya multifasciata | reverse complement strand
AAAAATCACTAAGTTAATGTATGGATTTGAGTCTTCACGCTTGACCCTTGAATGCTTGCACCGTCCATCTGCATTGGTATAGACAACGTGTCGCCAACATACCCCTCCTTGTGACATGACGTAGGAGTGTCACCAACTTCAAACTTGCATTCCATGGTACTGATGCGACTGTAGATCAACCGAGCTGTCTTGATCCTAACTTTGGCGTTTCTGGTGGCTGTCCTTGTCGTTTTCCAAATTGATCCATGTATTGTTTTCACCCACCATTCCAGTTTCAGATATCCATTGTCATCACACTTTGCCCATCCTGTATCCACCCAACGTCCTTTGTAGCATCTCCATTCTTCTAATCTTCGACCCTCTCTAGTATTTTCATTTCTTACATCTTCTGGTATCTTCATCGGCTTTGCCCCTCCACTGAGCTTTGGCAAGTCTTCACTTTCTCCGTATTCGGCGGCGGTGAATCTTCTGCCAATGGCACAGCATTGTTCCCCGGCATCGTCTTCAAACTTCTCAATAACTTCATATTTCATTGCAATGCTTCCGTTGTTCTTGTCCATCACCACGCGGGGTTCATCAATAAATTTTTCTACTGCTTCTTCTTGTTTGCTACTTGCTTGTGGGAGTAGTCCAGCCGTTCCAAATCCATCATCTATACTGCATCTATCAACTTCTTCCTGTCCATTGTACCCCGAAGATTCATGAACTACTTCTTTGTATTCTTCATTTTCACATGCTTCCATCGCTCTCTTCTCATCTGGCACTGCACTGTCTTCATCTTCCTGTACCTCGACTTCTGGCTTCACTGCTTCCAGCGCTTGCATGTACTCCTGACTCTTCCCCCTCCACAGAAAACGCAGCAAGGGCAAGTTTTCTTGATAACATTTTTCCATTTTCATGAGTTCACCGGGGCTGTCTTTTGTCTCAGTCTTCTTAGCTTGGCTGCTGACGGGATACCCAAACACCCACCCAGTAGCTAGCTTAACTTTCTTCGGATCCGCCACCACTTCATCTGTCTTCCGTTGCGCTAGAGATTTCTTCTTACTTTCCTGGTCTTCACCTGTATGCCGGAGTCTTCTTACTCTTGAAGCCAGTATATCCTCATATCGTTTTCTTTTCTGAGCAAGTTCAAGGCGTGTTTGCTGCATGTCGGCTTCCCACTCCCGAAATTCCCTTTCAACCTCCTTCTGTTCTTCAATCTCTCGTTGTTCCAATTCCAACAACTCACTTCTCATTTTTTCTTGTTTGATTGCATACTTTAGGTTTCGTTCATGTCTTTGATTTTCAATAATCACGGCTACTTTGGATTTCGTTGTGGGGACGCTCCTTGCGTTTGATCTACTTGGATGGTCGCCAGCTCGGCTGCTGGCCTTACGTCCTCTCCAGTATCCAACTTTAGCATTTTTCACTTCCACATCTTCATTTTCCAAATCATCTTGATGATTTTCTGTGTGCAATTTTCTTTGGGTGTAATCTTGATTCGCATTGTACATATTTCTCAGTTCCTTCACATATTCAGCTTTCTCGCGATAATATCTCTCCTTGGCTGATTCCTCTTGCTCCAGATCCTTATGATGAAGCCTTCCAGTATCCAATCGCGATGCTGAGACTCTTCGACCATCATTTTCAATCATCTTTCGCTGCAGCCTAGAACGTGACTCCAATGAGTCTGCTGCCTTTCGGAATCCTCCAGGTTGATCATTTTCACGCGATCGTATCATTTGTGGACTGTATTTTCATAGAACCGTTCAAATAAAGGGAGAAGGACCATATAAACGAGCCTATGCTCTTGAACGTATCAAATCAAATGTCAGGAAACGGGGAGAATCGAGATATTATACTTTTTCAATCAAATACATCAATTTATTCAGCTTCACAATTTACTGAACAATTATCAACTCAAAATATCAAATGCTACGGCACTACACTGCAGCTCAACTAATTACAATCAATTTTACTTATGACTACTACTGACCGAATGACAATGACGAATGAATGACTTGCTTTCAATTTACACTTCTATTTATAGAAAATCATACAATCTAAAAGCACTCATAATTTTGACAGATAAACAAATATTATCCTAGGTGACTATCACTAGTTACATATTTTTGCATATTGCATGACTACACTAGCATAACACATATTCCCTGCATATGACAATTTAACATAGATATTCACTGCATATGACAAATTAACACACGCCAGCCGGAGAATGGCAGATTAACACACGCCAGCCGGAGAGTACACCGATGAATGGCACTGGAGAATGGCATCCTCCGCAGCTGCACTGACTTCACTAGCTTGTCTGTACATCGTGTCGCCAACAGTAATGCTCTTGCAACTTCTAATCCTGACTTTCTTTTTAACGGTTTAACAAAAGCGTATCTACTTAAGACATCAATCACAGTTAATAAATTTTTATATCCATTATTCATTTTCGAATAATTATCCAGAATTACTAAGTCTTCTTGAAACAAATTGTTAATACAAGGACTTGTTACTTGTCGTCTTTTAAATTTGTGTACTACTCTTTTATGTTTATTGTAAGAATCTTGACTTTGAAGGAAATCTAGTACGTTTTTACGTGTGTAACCATAACGCTTAGTCCGATGAAAAAGTGATAATGGTGAGGACAGACCTTCAGGATCATTTACATCGTTGTATATTGTTTTCAGGAGGTTCTACATAAATTAAATTTTTGTACAAACATTATTTTTTGAATACAAACCGACTGAAAATCTAAATTATTCATTTTACATTTTTTGGCACATTTTGTTAAACACTCATGTTGTGACGGAAACTTAACATTCTTAAAAAAATTCTTAACTATCTTTTCATTAAGTTTGAATTTTTGTTGATTGAAGATTGAAACAATCGTTTTAAATTTTTTCCCTCTACATCTTTGTATTAAAAAAATACTGACATATATCCACACATCATTGAGGTGTTTGATTGGATCTGAAAAGGAATTGTTTTAATTTTACAGTTTAACTTCTTAGCAAATTGTTGAATTCGATTACCATAGAATGACATTGGTAAATTAAATGTATCAAAAACTTCTAAGTACTTCGAATTTTTACATTTTTAAGTCCTATCCAATGCATACCTGGTTTGTTATGTTCTTCATTATTAACAATAATGTTAAAATCTTTCTGTTTAATATATTTCAGTTGCTCAATAGCACAGACAAACGTTTTTTGTCTTTTTATAAATTTACGTAACAAATATCTTATTTTTAACGTAGATAATGCACTAAATCTTTTCATTGTGAAGATATTACCCTAGCCTTATCAATATTCAAAACTTTTTGATGTTCAGAGTAATTAATCAACGTTGCAGCTTCTACTAAAGGTGCTTGAAATTTGAGCTCGATTTTCACAGATCCGCTTTTCTCTAAATTCATTGTTGAGTCGGTTAAATCTACTGGATTTATATCAAAACCAAATAAAGAATATCCGTTCAGATAGCCATTATAATCAAACATTAATCCCTTATTACCATTTATTTTTGATACACATTTATTTAATAGCAATATGCTACTTTAGTTTGTTTTTTATCAAAATCGACACTTAATGGACAACATGGAATAGGCATGTTATTCACCATTAGATTAACAGATGATATTTTATCGTGAACGAATTTAAATGGATTTTTTTTTCAGATCACCAACAAAGCTAGAATTTGATACAAGACCGATTATAACTCTGGATGGGATTACTCCTTGAAAACAATTATCTTCAAGAAATGATTGATTTGATTGGGGGATTGTAAAAAAGTTAATACGATTTTCAATCATAGGGTGTTTTGCATCGGCTGTTCGGCCAAATCAAAAAAAGTTTACCTACAAGTTCTACTTCATTCGATGACTTAACAATATTTTTTCTTGCTAAATAACCTAAGTTTGTATCAGCTAGTTTTCCTCCGTCTTTATCAGCATTAAACATCATACATTCTAGGTCTGTTTTGTTTCCATCTACATACTCATTTAATAGCTTGAAATAAGCTTTGTAAGGATAACAACCGTTACAATTACTTTCAGGCTGATTGTTAATAAAAATTTCAACGTCACTGAACATACTATGTAAAAATGCATTGCAAACACTAATGTCTTCGGTTCCTAACAAATCTGATCCATTTTTGTCAGTTTGAGTTAACTTAAATTTAACCCAAAGAAAACTATCGAAGGGATCAAGATAATGGGAGGGCGATCCTAACACTCTAAATTCTATCTCACTCTTCCTATCTTGAATATTAACTAATGGTTTATACTCTGCATATAAACTAGTGTCAATTGTTGTGTCAGTAGTAGGGAGCTGAAATAAATCTACTTGGGAACATACACTCGGTTTGCTCTTGTCATGAATTAGTGCCATTATGAAAGAAAATCCAATTTAGTTATCTTCCTTCTCTTTGTTTTGATTTTTCTTTTTGAGGTAGAAGTTGATTTTTTTCTTCGTTTTACAGTTTTTGCGATTTGTCTTCTAGATTTTTTACTAACTTTTCGTTTTGTCTTTCGTTTTCGTTTCTGAATCATAAAAACAATCAAAAAATTGTATAAAACTTTAACAATATTCATCAATAAAGGTCTAATTTTTATGGTTATTACCTTTGTTTTTCCTGACCCTCTTTGTGAGGTTATAAAGTCATTTGCTACGTTTTTAGCAAATCGTTTAGAATTATTCTTTAAGCTGTCTTTTATTGAAGTTCCACCAGACACTATGTCTGAAGCACTACTAAGTAAGGCTTGTTTAGCATGAGGTAATATATATCTCTTTAACAAAGGTATAGCATACTTTGAAATTATTCTAAAAATAGATCCAAATCGTGCTCCTCTTTGTCGTATAGCATGGTACACAGGTATGTCACCACCAATTTGTCGATGTAGTGTATTAAAATAATCATTATGATTAAATATATGAACTTGCTTCATTGTAATGCTTTTTCACCAGATGACCGTGAATGAATGATTTGAAACTACATATACAAAGGATATATAGACCAGGTATATTTATTCCTAACGTATTTTTTGACGTCAATGAACAATATTGAACTTAAAATAACGTTCTTAAAATAATCGATATAATTTAAAAATATTAATACCTATCTAATGTTTTGTAATGACCAAAAGCATATGTATCTATACCATTATCACATATCCATCGCTTGCTATCAAAGCTAGAAAGTGATGATTTACAAACTTCAAGTTTATACATACCATGATCTTCAGTTTTACTAAATTTTGCCCGAATCATTTTGGAAGTACTATATATTTTACATTGCGTTTTCAACACCTTTTTATAAACATCATGATTTAAATATTTTTTTTAATAATTCGAGCAACACCTTTTGCCCCAGACTTTTGCGTATCACCAACCTTTAAGCTATATGATTTTGCACATAATGCTACAAACTCTTCACAAACCTTTGAATTAAGTTCGTCTTTAAATTTACCTATAACTTTCTTATTTTTGTCTGATTTAAGTCTCAATATGTTTTCATTACTGCTAGTGGGATAATCTGAAATGTCAAAATGCTCATTATATTTATAAAGCTGTTCATACAAATCTCTACAAACTATTTTGTAAATATAACTATCTGTGTCAGTCATCATTATTTGAATATTTGGAAACCATTTTTTCATTTTATCATAATGAAAGGAATACATGTATAATTTACTTGTCTCCAAGACACTTAAACCTACATACAATACACTGTCTAACTTAATTTTATTAGGACTCATTGTAAATGTGTATAATCCTTTTGCAATTCTGTGAAAAAATTTAAAATTAGGTTGCTTAGATAGTTTTCTAGCTTCTTTAATTGTACGTACTATTTTAACACTGACACGTTTTCTTTTATTCATACAAGATCGACCAAATGAAGAATTATTGATCAACTTGTAAAAATCTTTTTCAAAGTTTGTTTTAGCACTCATTCTCCTCCTTGTATTAAACATAATAAAGTTTTTTAGAAAAGGGCTTTGATCAAATGTTAAAACTTTATGAATTTTTGTTAGTATTAACCCTTTGTTTAAATAATATTGTAGGTTTTGATAATGTACTATATAGTTTTTACGAGGATGAAAATGTCCTACTAATTTTTCAACCTTTTTATTATAGTTTACACCACTTTTTTTAAGTAGCTCTTTCTGATATGGACTCAAATCGTTTCTCGCAACAGCGAGTTTCGATAATGCTAATGGAAAGTCGTTGTCTCGGTCCATAATTTCCCTAGGATAGAGGAGATCGACTTGAATACAGCCAGAATACAGGAATACTTCCCAGAATACAGCCTTGTTTACTTGTTTCAGAGAATTTTTTCAAATCAAAAGTTCTTATATCTTCTTTTGAAACCCATTTAAAGTTTTTTACAGGTAAATAGGCGCATAACGCGCTTCCGTATAAATTGTTATAATCGATATAGAATATATATTCTTGATTTTGAGAGTTCTTAGAAAGGTTAGGATTAAGATAATAGTTATTACTTTTACAATATCGCTTACTTATAACACTTTGACCTCCTCTTATACCTTTTTCAACCCATTCATACATTTCTTTGTTCAAATATTCTAATTCAATTTTTGAAAACCATAAAGCGGAGTCCCAACTTAAACCGGGAATGCTCATATAGTAACAAGGATCAAGACCATAAATTTGTAAAGAAGTTTTTCTAAAATTTCAAAGATCGAAGCAAGTAAAATTGTGTCTACACGTAAATATAGTAATGTATAATCCCATCAGTTTTGCATGTTAAAAATTTTAAATAGTTTTTTTGCATATTTGAAATTAAGGTCTGCTACATGTTCATCAGTCAAAGAATTATAAAATTTATTCTTTGGAGGTAATTCTGTTTCATTTAACGTTTCATAACTTGATAAGAAATCATATGGAAGAACCCCTTTCCTTTTGAGATATTTTGCATTTTTTCCAAACGTTTCACAAAGAAGAGAAAAATTTGATTCATCATCACTTATAGTACTGACAAGTGAATCTAAACTTCCAAGTAAAAATTGATGTGAATCTAACAACAGAATATCGTCAACTTTAATGCTTAAAATTTTTTCTGAGTTTGTTGGTATAATTGTAACATTTGATGACTTTGAACTTAATCCTTTAATTAACAAATGACTGTCATATGATTTAAAATTGTGAAATAAAATAGGAAATACAGGTTTTTGAGATAGTAAAGTATTACAATCATTGTGAGAACTTCCACGAAAAATTCCGCTGAAGTGGCAATGGTCTAAATAGATTACATCGTCTATTAAAAACTCCTTTTCACAAATCCAGCATTTTTTAGCTAGCATAAATTCCTCACGTAGTCGCTTCGTCAATTTAAGAGTTTCTTTCTGTGTTTTATAAATGTTAGTTATATTTTTGGCAGTGGTTTGTGCTATATCAAAAAATTTAGAAATACAGTCTTTACCTTTATAAAAATAATCTTTATACTTTTTCCCTTCATGATCTATGACAACTAAATTCCATGCAAACGGTTCATGTCGCTGTTCCGGTTTACTGTATGATATTACATCGCCATTTTGTTCTTCAATTTTTGACTTCTTACTTTTATTATCAGTAGGTATAAGAAGACTTTCAACATCACAGTATCCAACGTAACCAATCTTTAATCGATTTCTATAGTTTTTAAATTTCAGAACTGGTTTCTCGAATAGATGATTAAATTCAGGAGGAGTCTGTACTGATTGGAGTTCATTACTTTTACATTTATCAATATGCTCCTTTAATTTTATTTCAGTAGGAAAACTACGAAGACATTGATAACACAAATGTTTTTTATGACCTTGATGTTTTCCGATCAAACGAAATATAGATTTAATTGCAATAAAATGACCATGAGTTTTTGTATCGTTTTCTAAGTACAACAAATTGGCCGTTTTGTAACTTTCTGAGTAGTTATATTTAGATATTCTATCAGGTAAAACTTTAACATTATCTGTTGTTGGTTCACATGTATATACATTGATAGCAATTTTGTTTTGAATTTCCATTATATCAATTACTCTATATGTTACAGGATAGACTATGTTTGAAAAATCACATAAAGTTTCGAATTTTTTATATGAGCAACATTGATTGGAGTGTTTTGGAACTTTGTGTAAGCTAGCTAAAAGACTATATTTGAAACATAGATTCTTGTTACACTTTAAGTTTGCAGTACTACGACCTTTTTTAATAACTAGAGGGGTTTCTACATAACAACCTCCTCTTATAGTGGGGAAAAATTGTACACCTATATCAATTCCGTGAACATTTTTTAGTACATATCCTGATCCATTTCTTTCAAATGTATGTATTTTTTCAATGAGACTGTTTTCTATGTCTTTAATTTTTTCATTTATTTCAGATGGATGTAATAGAATTTGTAATAACCCATTTTGATGAGTTGTGAATTTGTCCTTGTCATCGTCTTTTCGTACAAAAGTGACTCGTAAAAATGTTTGAACTTTTATTGTTCCTAAATCTTGCAAACAAATTTTTAAAATCTTTTTAAAATGTCCTTTAATTGAATTGAAATATTCTTGAGGAAACACAAAATTTCCGTCCGGATCTGAATAGACTCGATTTTCTCCACCCAAACCTTTTTTAACTGTAAACGGAGCTATGTTTCTTTTTTTACAGAATATTTTCCTCGTCCGATTTGTTCATTTTTCTTAAATCTTCTGTGTGTTCGAATGTGTTCTTCAACTTCCAGTAATGACCCCTTGTATCCACACAATCTGCATGTATGATTAATAGCAATGTGTTTGACCAATACAGCATTTGTTTTGAATTTTTCCTTGCAGAATTTACACTTGAAATGTTTGATAACCTGAAACAAAGAAAAAAGATTCATGAAATAAAAAAGTTAAACAATAATACAAAAACATAATATGTAATAATGATAGTAATTACAAAATAATTAATTTAAAATTTAAATGACTACAGTGAGTCTTAATGTTTTTGTGAAAAATTTACAGCAATTTAAATGTTTAAATGTAAATGGTAAGAATTTATTTTACTATAAATGCATACACAGATATATGTTGTTTTTTGCTCAATCTCCGTATGTATGAAAAACCATTTTTTTGTTCTTTGTTCATTTGAGATGCTGAATTTAAATCAATATAGTTATTGAAAAATAAAATAGATGGATCTACGATGGATAACATTCAATATTTGTTTGTAATCATTCGACGGACTGTTTACTGTTTTTAAAAATGTGAAATCTAGATTTCTACCAAAAAGAAGCCTTTATTTTTTTTTACAAAGGAAATGAGTTAAAAGCTGTTGTTTTTGAAAAACTGACACAACAACCATAAATTATTTTTAAAGTAAAGTTGAAAAATGAAATGATACAAAAATTTTTGAACTTTTTTAGAGGTAGTATCATTCGCTGAATTACTTGTGTACTATGTACTATGTATACACGGTATATGTATACACCCAGCTGTCTAAACATACATTTGATTCAGTCACCTGTTTAAAATCAGTCTTCTCATAAATAACAAAAAATTCATCATCATCATCATCAACTTTGCTGTAAGCTTCAAATTGCAGTCGTCATAATCATCACTGAGCTTTTAAAAAAAACTGAGTGAACTTTTAAGTTCAATGGTATCATCCTTGTAATTATTTTTCAACATGATCCATGACGAATGGAAATAAAACGACCAATTTTTATCATTAAACCTTGGAATGAGTTTGTATTGCTACCATTAATAATTTTCTATGTTTCATGAATGGAGAAATCTGTGGAGGTAATTGTGTCTAAAATTAACTTAATTTTAAATATGCGATGTGACATCATGAATGAATTTTTCTGTATAAATACATTGACTGAGCGTGATGTATTATCAATCTACTTTTCTCGATTCAACTTTTTTCAGTCCAGTCAAAATCAAGATAAAATCTTTCTTAAAATGAAAACCTTTTTCATTATATCTGCTATTATAGCATCAACATTATCATTTCAAAAAACAGGTCCCTTGAATGTTGATTGGTGTGTTACGTGCGTTGAAAACATGGGTTTTTATGCCAACATGGTGCGCAGTTTCTTAACCGTCGAAAAGGCAATTCAACATCATAGCACAAAATATGTGTGCATACAAGAGTATGAAAGGAGTCCTGAGTGGCTGTTCCTTTATGGATATTCCACAGTTGTAGCCTGTAGACGAGAAGTGGAAGTAATTATCGTTTCTAGACGAGGTAATGTTTTTTAAAATTAGTATCATGTTTTTTTTAAATTTATCATACCCTTAAATTAAATTCTGAATTAAAATGTTTTCTAAAATTATCTTCTTTTCAGGTGATCTGAGTTTCAAACCTGGAAAGTTGCAAAAGACGTCATAAAATGCAACCCAAAATTCCAACTGACTAGCCATCCTGATCTAATTACCAAACTTGTATAGGTCAACATTACTGAGTTAACCTATTCCACTGAAGTGCCATTATTTAAGTGAATGATAGGTTTTTGGAAAAACTCAACAACGGTACAATGAATTTTACCAATTCATTTATCGATGAGATGAATATGTAAGGATTTTTGAGCAACAATGTGATGATGATGATGATGATGATCAATGAGTGTGATTTTGCTCGGAAAGCCTGACTGGAACCCTAAAAGGTGCGGCCAGCAAAAAGGAAAAATATTAGTATATGCTTCAAAGCTCAAATTAAAACATAAAAAATATCCCCGCAAACTTCCCAAACCACTAG